>KI915051.1:2487411-2532338 GCA_000473445.2 Anopheles farauti
TTTCCATTTTCCCGTCGATAGCACAACAATTGGTGTTAGCACAACAATTGTTGCATTTACCCTACCCCAAACTAGATTTGTGCTTACCGTGGGAAAAGTGTCAAATAACACATACTCGACTGTTAGTGTTAAACATACGACATTGTGCGGTCCTCGCAAACGTCAAATATTGTACAGCTCAGAAAACGTAAACAAATAGATCGTCAACATAAGTTTTTCGCTTTCCGGGGAATTTTCGCGTTCTCGGCGAATGTTTGATGCTCCGGCCAGAAACTCTTCCCGATCAACATGCAATTTCAATCTATTAAGCCACGGGACCCATCACTAGTGTCGTATTTCATTCTATCATTCCTGAGGGTTGTGTTGGTCTTCGTACCGCAGTTAGGATATATCCATCCAGATGAGTTTTTCCAATCGGTGGAAGTCGTAGCTGGTGAGAGTATAATTTTTCTGTACGTTCTTTACAATTATTTAACATTTGTTTGTTTCTTATTCCATTGGTCTAATCTAGGAGACGAATATGGCCTGGAAGTCACTCGCACGTGGGAGTTTAACACCACTTTCCCGATTCGCTCGATGGCCATTACGTACTTCGGTATGAAAATCCCGTTTTCCGTCCTGCGCTTCGTGTCGATGTACTCGAACTACTATCTTGGCATTAATTTACGCGGTAGCTACGTTACGCTTGTATTTCCTCGACTGCTAATGGTCGCACTGTCCTTCGTGAACGATTGGAGTCTGTACCGGATTTGCCGGTCGTACGGTCTCCAGTATCAATTCCGTTTGCTGACGCTGGCCAGTTCCTACGTGATGTTGGTTTATGCTACGCACACATTCTCCAACTCAATCGAAATGGCTCTCTGCTCCTTACTACTCTATATCGTAAGCGATTGCATGATCCATTCCAACACAGTCATCTATCAACGTGAGTTTCTCGAGGAGAAATATCGCAAAGCGCAGCGCACCGTCGAAAAGGTGCGCTTCTACAAACTAAAGAGTTCCCTTCCGTCACACTCGCTTAACAAATGCGTTCTAATGGCAACCCTGTGCGTGGCGGGAGTGTTCAACCGGCCAACCTTCATCCTATTCGGCGCACCGCTCGTGTTCCATTGGCTGCTACGGGGCATGGGCACAAAGACGGTAACGTTTGCGGATTTCAATCTCCGTATTATGATATTTGTGCTATCGGCCATCCCATCTTTAGTGTTATTCGTCATAATCGATTCTATCTACTACGGTTATTTAACAATGGCTGAAATAGAACTGCAAGATATCGGCATAAATAACTTCGTCGTCACGCCGGTGAACTTTATACGGTACAATATTATAGCAGAAAACACGGCTCAGCACGGTACACATCCTTTCTACACGCACGTACTGGTAAACGTGCCACTGCTTTATAACGTGCTCGGGGTGCTTGCTATATTTTCACTGCTGTTCATGATCTACCGGTAAGTTGCCAAGCCGAAAACTGGCTCAAATACTACTAACGCTTCAACCTAACAAACTTTCCTTTTCAAATTTCATTCGCAGTTTCGCCACAAATGATTACACCAGTTTACCGCGCGCCCAATCCTTCGTAGGGTTAATGCTGTCGGCTATATTTTTCCCCATTATAACGCTTTCGTTGATAAATCATCAGGAAGCACGCTTTCTTATTCCCATCACCGTGCCGTTGGTGTTACTGCACGCACCGAAGCTGCAGGTTGGGTTAGCCGCCAATTATCCGTTTAAGACGCCCACGCGAATGAAGGATTTCCTATACCACAATCTGCTCTGCCCAGCCGTCAGTCCGAAGTATTTGCTAAAAATCTGGTACACGGCCAACGTTGTGCTCACGCTGTTCTACGGGTTTCTGCATCAGGGTGGCGTGTACCAGCTAGCGGAATACTTTAGCCGCCAGGTGGACGTTCGTTCATCTAACGTGCACATTCATCTCGTCACCAGCCACCTTTACAGCGTGCCCCAGTGCTTCGTTGGTCTGCCTAGCACCGAAACGTTGCTAGTGAACCCGGACAACGGTCAAAAGTATCGTCGCACCAAACAATTCTTCGTGTACGAGTACGGCTCGCTTGAGCTGGAGCAACTGTATCGGAAGCTGAAACTACTCGTCGACGTGTGCGAGATGCGCTCTATCAGCGCCAACCAACGCTACCGACTGTATCTCGCCATCCCGTCCAGCTTGTCCGAGCAGCTGAACGACATCTTCCAAAATCGTACGGCAGCACTGATCAAGCACAGTCAGGTGCGCGTTTTCTATCCGCATCTGTCGACGGAAGCGATGCCGAAGGTTTTCGGTCAGCATCCCTGCGGCATCAACACGGACGTGGACGAGCTGGACGATACTTGCCCGATTTACGCGCTAGAGGATGAACAGAACCCGTTCAGTGTCGGCCGATTGTTGAAGCAGTTTTCCTCCGTCGCACATCAGTTTGGGCTAATCTTGTATCGGATCGAGGTGCGGCGCATCAAATAACAGCTACATTACCAACCAGCAGTTCGCGACGGGCGAGCCACGGCCTGGGTTTGGAGTGATACCCGAAGCTAGTCATATTTACTTTGTCGCAATTAATATAGTCACTTCGTTGTAAAATGCACACAAAACCAACTGTTTTTTGTCATTCCACGCAATTTGCACATTGTACGTACAAATAAATTACAAGATAAATAAATTGGTAAAAAGCTTGACAAGCTTTATTTTTCAGCTAATACTCTCCTTGTTACTTATTTATTGAGATTGCGGTACAAACGTATGATTCAATATCTTCTACCGTTTTCACTGACCGGCAATCTGATGGACTGCATGCACGACACAATGTTAAGTATATCGTACAACTCATACAATGCGTAAATGTAGTGATTGTTCGTTTTATCTTTCGACAGAAAAGGAGCCAAATATCGTGACCACCACCAATTTAATCTTTTGCCATGTCTCAAAGACGCATAAGATCATTGGGACCATTAACCGCTTTAAATACTCACAGAGGAACATTTCTTTCAGCGCGCAGTACGTTCGTTCCCATATAAGCATCCTTCTTCGTAGTTCTTCAATGAAGATCTACAAACTTTTACTCGATATTGATTCTAACTATTCGCCTAAAACCAAACACGTTTCACAATTATTACTTAACGCAAAATAATAAAGCGAGATGGTAAAGATATTCGTTACGGTAGGAAGGTTTGCTTCGCACGGCATTTATTATTCAACCCATGGGAAAAATTCTTTTACACGTATCTTTTCGTTCAGTACATCCAATGTTTCAGCAAATTGTTGATGCGTCTTGAATTTATCCTTACAAGGCAGTAGGACGGCAGGAGTCAGTGAAGATAACGTGTGTCTTCAAAACGCGATTGTTAGTTGAATTCACTTTTCATTGGATTGTTCCAATTATTGTATGTCTGGAAAGAAAAAGATAATTACATTGGAAAATTAGTTTGCTCGTTCACCTTGTCCACGGTACTACTGTGTTACTTAACCGTATTACGGAAAGCGAAGCCTAGAATGTAATGGTGTTTAATAGGCGCTTTATAGCAATGCATGATAAAATATCGGAACGTAACATATGTGAACAAGAAATAGCTTTACAATTTAAGTTAAACGTATGAATCAGGATTTAATTGCTGCTGCTATACCCGCATGGAGTTAGAACGATATTAGTTAAACTCTACTCTAACTCTAAACACAATACGACCGCCGTATTGTAAAACAAATAAAAACAGATCGTATCATAAATAATTTTCCGCACGTTTTCCTATTTGTAATCAACGAATGACCATCCTACATTGCTACAAACCAATTGTTACAATACTTTGCTTGCAACATAAGCCGAATTGGGAATCAAATCAAGTTAAAAGACTCATCCAGTCACATTCTATAATAAATATGTATAATCAACAACATCACAATAAAGTTAGGATTCAAAATAAAATGTTTATTTCTTACATTTTTTCCTTGTTTGTTGGTTGTGTGTATGTGTTTTTTTTTCATTTTTTTTATTTCTCGTTTACCTTTTCCATTGCCACTGCCATACCGGTTTTATCATTGATTTTTGTTTCATTTTTGCATGTTCCCGACATAACGCATATTTGTAAATGCCCGGCTCGCAATTAGGATTTTTGTTGCGCAGCAGATCATTATAGATACGAACAGAGTCGTTCCTACCACATTTTCTCTCGTACAAACTTTCATTAATCTTCATATTTTATAGTGTTTGTCCGACTCTCCGAGCACGCTCGTATCCCCGTAATCTGTAAACATTTTTGCGAGAAACTGTCCTTATACGGTGCTACGTGATACAATGCGCGATTCCTCTTATTCACATCATTTCATAAAGGTGTGTATGCGTGGTGTACGCCTTTTTCAGCAAATAAATTAATCTACATTTCCATTGGTTGGTTGGTTGTTGTTTAGGTGTATTGATTTTGTTGTGTATATTGTTTAGTTTCAATGCATTTCTTACTTACCTCGCTACATTCATTTTTATTTAACGAGTTTTTACATATTCCCTCTTTTCATTAAACTTTCTTTAAATTAAACCATCAAGTTTAGCTTTCTCGCTCGCTTTTCTTCACATTTTCACTCCATCTCGTTTCTTTGATTCTCTTTCTATCTCTTTTTCTCTCCCTTTCCTGTACTCTTTCGTCTCTTCTTTTATCGTTTTCTCTAATTATCTCGTTTTTTCTCTATTTTTCGTTCTTTTTCTTTCTTCAAGTCTCCTCCTCTTTCATTATCTCACTTTCTATCTCTCTGACTTTTCTCTCTCTCTCTTTCTCTCTCTCTCTTTCTCTCTCTCTCTCTCTTGCAATTGGACATTACTACGCTACGCTTCCATAACTTATCTCGTCTGAATGATGTTGAAACGTAAGTATATGGTCACTTAAATCTACCAGCTCTGCTCTGATAATTTTAATACACCCGGCTAAATAATAAGAAATAAAAAACGGTATCTATTTCACACAATACTTTTGCTCCTTTTCGAACGATGTGCCAAAAGTTATATAATTGGACTCTGCAAATTTGGGGTGATGGTTTACAATCTCTTGTGTGTTTGCTTTAGTGTGAAACTGATGTTTAGGCAAACCGTTTTTTATAAAAAGACTCTCAATTTCCTTACCAAACCTTCTGTCTGCGATTCAATTACTACCCTGTTCAAATGTGTATCAAAGTTAGTTTAAAATTTTCAATATACACGTTGATAGCCGCCATCAAACATCAAACACCATAGTTTTTTTTTTCTCACAGCAAATTTCAGCCTCTGAACAAAAGTGAAAAATGAAACTTTAAAAAATGAATTTGATGCTTTACAGTTTCTTGTCTTTTCATACAGACCACCGCACTTACAAAAGGTTTAAACTCATTATTTATTCCTTTTTCCAGAGAAACGAGTCATTTCATTGCATTCTGCACAACGAAACGAAAATATACAACTTCATTCTCTAATTGCCAGCTGCCAGGCATGCCATTCCCAATTTTTATAAAACATAATTCCCGCACTTCTGCGCTAAAGTGACATGAAAACCACTGTGGAACCCAAACGTTTCAATGCTGGAAAGAAACCCAATTCTTTACCGCACCAAATTCATTGGACCATTTTCTAAATACCGCTAGGATTAGAGATTACACATCATGTTTGAAAGTCGAGCTTTACCTTTGGTGGTGCGAATGATTTCTACGCTATGGGTGAAAAAGAAGGCGATAAAGTTAGCCGAAATGAAGTACTGCGACAAGAGACTGAGAGTAGGATCTTTTCTGATGAACGAATTCTATTCGTTGTGGTACCATTTCAAGCGAGTCGCGGTGCTTGTAGCAACGACGTTCTGTCCAATTCTCATCAACTATTGACAATTAGGATGGGTGGAGATGCGTAACGATAGAAGGGATGGTTTTTCATACTTTTCCCCCGCATCTTCATATGTTTGGCTAGCATTTTTTGCTAACAGTGCCATGGGGATCTGTTAAAGTTAGCTATATAAAACAAAAGGTTTGGATTGTTGCACACTATTCTCTTTTTGTTGCGTTGCCTTTTCTCCATATCGCAACGTGTTATTATTTTCGGTGTACGTTTTGTCTTCCTCATTTGTATTTTCTGTTTTTTTTATTATATTTTGTTTTGTTTTGGTAAAAATGTTTCGCAAACAATAACACCACCCCAACTCCACTACATTCTCTGATCTTATTGCAGATTTCGTTCGTTGTTCCTCTTGGGTGTCCGCATTATTGGCGGTATGATATGGATACCGCACTCACGCGAACACGTGCGCCACATACCCGTCTAGAAACACACGCGTCTCGATGGGATATCGCGTTTTTTTTTCGCTCTTGGTAACTATTACCACTACGCTTACGGGTTTGTGGTGAAGAGGTCAAGTTTCTCCACCTTCTATAGTCTTCTCGACTTTATACCAGAAGAAGTTACCTACAATGCATTGTTAAAACTATCAGCAGCGCCTCTCTTGCTAGCACTTTAAAAAGTTACTGTTACTGCACTAGTAACCGTTTTGGCTTCCACCAATCCTGCACAAACGAAAGTGACTTCAATAAATGGTCTGCTATTGAGAGTGTTTCAGATTTTCCTACACTGGCGTAAGTAGCGGCAGCAGTAGCAGTGGTAGTACCGGTAAGAATAAAATCCGATGTTATGGTGGATACGTTGCCATTCGTCACGGTAATGGAGTTGGAGAAGTTGCTGCTACTGATATTCATGCGCATGTTGTCGATTGCAGTAATAGTGGCGATGATGGTAGTAGTGTTTGTGGTAATGGTAAAAGTACTAATATAGATTGCCGTTACGATATCAGTACTAGATTCGATAACAGAAGTAATAGAAGAAGTTCTAGTAGCGGCTGTAGTAGCGGTAGGAGGAGGATGTTATTGCATATAGTAATCAGGCTGGTCTGAGTCTTTCTCAAAACGCTTCGCCTCTTCCTGCATGCTTTCCTTTATTTTCAGTATAGCGGCTGACTCTGTCTGGTCCTGCAAAATACAATACACAGCCACGTTTTGGGGCTTGCATCAGTTATAAGTGTATTAAGAACAGTCGTATGAATTGGTTTTACCTTCACAATGGAATGATGGTAGAGGAGCATTTGTTAGGGAAATATTGGAGGTAGTAGTGTGTGCATATGGAATGGTGTGTGTTTGTAATGGGTCTCATCTGCGTTTTTACAACAACGTTTAGTCAAATTTACGTGTAAAATTATAGCAGTACGATTATTAAGGAACCACAAGACCAAAATTCACAAGGGGAAATTTATTTCTTCCATATTCTCAAAGCGTGGACAATTTAGCTTTTCTGGCAACCGAGGGAAGATTACTTCTTTTTGTATAAATTAAGATGTGTTTTTAAAAAAAAATCATCGATAAATATTAATAAAAAACGAAAACGAAAGATAAAAAAGCAGGAAATCCTTGCACGAAATCCTTGCGTGCTCCAGTAAATGACTTATTACTCTAACTTTTGTTGATCATAAACACAATGCGACGAGTACGAAACTTATGAAACTCTGTATAGCTAATGTTTGAAAAAATTCCGAACAAACAACGGATTACGAAACTGACATTTTATCTAGGATGCTCTGTGGATGTTTCCGGTTGTTTGCTTGACGATTATTGCATTAATCTCCACTGCTGGCAACAGCTCAATTTTTAGTTTAATTTTATTTTTCTATCGGCATTGTTTTCAACAATCAAATCCTACTCACATACTACGATATCAGACGAGAAAGAGAGAAAGAGAATTGAACTTGGGTGTCTCTTTGCAAAGGCTTTTGATTCGTTTTCGTAAAAAAGTGCTTTTTTTGTTTGTATATATACAGTTTTTTCAACACAGTTGCTGATACTAACACACAACTTCCTACACAACACTATCAAATACCACCATTACCCACCACACAAAAGCCACTAAATATTGACCATCATCCCCTTAACAAACTCAGATGCTTCGTGCTGATGGTAGCATAAGCATTTCAATACCTTTGGCAACTGGTATACTTCACTTTCAGCGATTCCTTCTGTGGTGGAGATGTTATAGGAGCAATCTTGAGCATCATGGTTTGTCTCTGCAATCTCGTACGGCACACACACGGCGCGACGTTGCACACAGCCATAGTTATTAACGCTGTTCCTGTGTCTTCTGAGTACAAAGTGATATTGTGGAAACCAGTCCATGTGTCTTTGCAACATATGCATTTAAAAGCAGTTCTCACATGCTTTACAAATTATTGTGTAAGAACAATATTAGAGAAACACAAGTTGAATTCTGACACAGGTACAATCAATTAATCAACTAACAACTGGCATTAGCGGTGTGTCAATAACAATAGTAATTTTCACGACTTAATCGCATGAGAAGAGTATGCTTTATTTAAAACTGACCCTAACGGCATAGTTTACGCTTGTCTAATACATTTACTTGCTAAACTTAAATCATACACATGTTGTAATTATCTACTAGAATTATATTCTATTGAAAGCGTTAAAACCTACCCAACAAGCAAACATTATCTTTTTTGCATATTCTTCAAACATTTTTGTTATGCATACATCATTCTCATTAACATTCATCAAATCAGTAACGCTCGTCGCGTGCTACTATGTGAACAAATACAATCTGGTGTATTTGCAGTCTTGGATGGATTTAACTCATTTATAACTGATAGACGCTTGAAGAAAATGGCGAATGAAAACATCGTTCTCTTTCTCTTTATTTATTGTCCATGCGTTACAGGATATTGGTACTAGGAATCGCGAAGCCATTCCTTGTCAAGTATATTCTCTTTCTCTTTCTCGTCTGTTTAGTGTAGTGATCAAGGAAATTTTTGTTTTCCACATAAATAATATCATAGATTTACCCCCGTAAGATAGGATTAACATGTATCTACAAACATTGCTATACATTCAGGTCATTGGGTTATTTTTCCTTCATGACAACCTTCAGCAAACCTCTCTTCTTGGTATCCTTATGCAGAACTCTTCAAACAAGAGTTGGTAGAGTAAATAAATGTCTGTACTGGCGGTTGAATGAGTACAAACAACCACTACGTAACGTGATAACGTAGTATTATCGAGAACCGTAACATGTGTATACGCAAGATAGAAACAAATTCAATTTATTTTTAACAGTTACTTTACAGAGCAACATAAGAACTGCATATACAAGTAAGTTCATTGAGTTATACGGTCCACAAGAAATGTTAACTGATCGAAGCGAAGATCAAGTATTAAACTAAAATCATAATAAAAGAAACAATAAAAAATAAAGAGAAGAGAAGGAGATTTTCATTTTACAATTAAAAACCAAATCTTCCTCATACCTTAGGACTTAGTATAGTAATAATAAATCAGAAGCACGTTATGTACAAAATTCACTAAAAAGAACATATGAGCGAGTCTATGGTAGTTATTTCGCACTATCTTGATCATATTCGTTTTTACAATTCATATTCTTCGTGTCTCAACGGCTAATAACAATTCGATCATTCTAAATTCATTGAGCAGTACAAAACAACTCATTACAGAGCGTGACATTATTTTCGAGCAAAACAGGATAAAGCTGAAGTTATTCCAATGTAAACGTCACTTTTCTCATGATTTACGTAATTGGTACGCTGTCGGTGTTACATTCAAACGATCCTTACAAAGAACCATAAAATCGATTCCTCGCTTTCTACATGTATTGCGTGAACATTATAAAACCAAACCCATACCGAGCGAGTATGTGTTAAAAATGAAAATAACCGATCGAAGGGGGAACATTAATAGTAGAGCAAAACTGCGCAACTTTTGAAAATGTTCCGCATAAATTTACAAATAACCAACTTTAGCTGCCAAACAATACATTTAATGAATCAAATAATAATGAGCCCGTTATGATGGAACTTCGTAAAAATACAATACCATAAATCCTCGTATCATCGTGGATCAATTGTTTAAAAGCCTACAGAAGCTTTCAGTTTTTGATAAATTGTTATCGTTTTATATTAAAAAAAATCGTTTATTATCCAATTGAAACTACAATCATTTTGAGACAAGCAATTGAGCAAAATGTTGAAAACCTTGTTCTCGTTGTGACGTTTTTCTCCAAACCATTGTGCACCGTAATTATAGGAACAGAGTTAAGTGTTGTTTTGCAATAAAAATCGTGCAATTTCGTTTCGGTTTTGTTTTTTACAGCACTCAAAATGATTGATGGATTTTGTTTCAATCCGCTCATATGTTGTTACCGTTGTTAAATGGAGGATGGTGGTTTGATTGGCTCTAGAAATTGTCGAAACTTACGTTCTCTCCCGGACCACCGAAGCCGCCGAGGTTGTAGTCACCCATACCACTACCGGAATCTTCTCGTGGCGTACCAGGTCCATTTGCGGGACTGTTCTTCATGCCATCTAGACCGTCGTTATTAAGTACCGGGCCACCCATCGTGTTGGGACCCATGGGCCCACCCATCGGGCCGCTTCCGTCCGCACCGCCAACCATGGGAAATTCCTGAAATATCCAGAACGAACCGTCACATCAAGCGTTCAGTGCGATGTTGAAAATATAATCGTACGCGGACAACTTACGGGTTTCATTGGTGTGTACATATTTTCGCCACCTGAGTTTGATGAATCCTGAGGCGACGGCATTATCGGCGTTCCCGGGCCGGGTGGCCCGCTTGGTCCTGGTGGACCACCGTAATTTCCGGGTGAGGATGACGAATAGTTCATCGGCTATAGACACAAAAAAATGAAAAACAGAGGTTCATCATCATACATCTCTTGAGGACCAAGTGTGAATATCGTTCGGAACTTTCCACTCACCGACGACGTATTTGGTTGCCACTGCGGCCGACCTCCAGCCATACCCATCGGTGGCATACCACCAGGCCCTAAACTGCTGTTCGGTGGGGGTCCACGCATTCCCGGTCCATACGTTCCCGCTCCCATAGGGCCCATACCAGGGCCGCGAGGTGGATTCATTCTAGGATTCATAGGACCCATACCTGGAGGGCCTGGACAGTTGTAGTGTGGTTGTTTGGATTTGATTGTATTGTTTGTACGATCATATTACGGGAAGGCACAGGGAAGGAAGGCAAAGGTTAGGTAGAGATGGATGTTGCCAAAATCACATAACAATCGCATGGTACACAGACACGCACAACCAAATATGATGAAAAGCCACCAGCATTTAATTAAATGAGATTACATTACATGAAATGGTATGAAATCAAGTTTCAAATATTCATTATTGGGACGAGACACGAAAAATACAGATTTTTAAGAAGAATGGACACAATATATGTATTGTATTGAGAGTGCAATATGGACATATATTAAAAAAAGATACACATACACACATATATAAATATATATATACATGGACATTTAATTAGGCAAATTGTGATGAATTTTGGCAGTGGAAATTTGAAGAGATGATCGAAACGAAAAAGAAAAAAAACGAGAAAAAGAATACATTCGATTAACACACATATCTTCATCAAACACAATTTAGCATAAAGCAAAACCATATCTAACATAAGAAATAATGCAAAACAGCAAAAATAAGACATAGCAGTATTTCAAAAGCAAACGAAATAAATGCTACATTGGTATCATAGAATGGCTAGGATAGGCTAGGAACAGAAAAGCATGTATATGGTCACAAACTCATAAAACTGAAAAAATATTGTTTAGATACTGATGGAAAAAGAAAACAAAAATTGATTACGTGGCGTATACAAATGGAAAATCTTAAATTTAGAAAGGCGATTCGTTGTCTTTCACCATCATAACCTTTGATATTCCCAAAAAAAAATAAAAACAAGACGCGTATAAAACCAAACATTCAGCAGTTGGATACAGAGGAGTTATATAACTGTGAATAAGAATTTGACATGAGCATCATGAAATTTTAAATCTATGTGCATTGAAAAAGACTATAAATCGTTTCAAATAGCTAACTATTACCGTCACACGATTGAACTTTAAATAATGTGATGAAATAAAAGTTTTTATATAAAAATAAAACGATTATTGTTCAGAAACAGCAAACAAAAATGTTGTGCTGCGTAAAGATAAGTCCACCACATCGTTTAAGTTACAACAACAGTGATAACGGTAGTACAAATTATAGAAAGAAAAGATTAAGGTAGACCATTGAATGGAGTTGCTCCAAAAGCGTCACCAATAAGCCGATTTGTTCCATCCTTGTTTTTTGTTACATATTTTCAAAACCGAATCATCAACTTTCAATTTGAATTTTGTTCTCCTTTTCAATGTACTCTTGTGGAAGGATGAATCTAAGAAATGCTACAATAAACATAAGTTAACAACGAGATGACAACATTTGGAGGAAGAGATGTTTTGTATGATTTGCGAAATAAAGTCAAATATCAATAGCAAGAAAAGAATACGATATAATTTTTCCTTCTGGCAGTGAAGAACTAAATCGACCCGAATAAAAAAAACAAAAAGCTAATAAATAATAATATATGCCTAAGGGTTAGTTAAAGCTGCAGTTAGATAATAACATAAAATAAATGTGAATAAAAACAAGAGTAGAGAGATTAACATAATAACGATACAAACAACAAACGAAATGTTTTAGATTATTAAATTTCTCAAATTGTAACAGATTTTTAGGTTGTGCTTCGTTTGAACAATGTTTACTAACTCACAACACATGTATGGAAACAACAGGCAAATAGTTTTGCTCGTTACATGTTTGATATAAGACGAAAGAATTGTGAAGTGAGTGATAGTAAATGACGGTAGTGAACAGGGAAAAGAACAGCAAAACAGACCAAAGATAGAAAGTAGAGAATGTGTGGAAGCAATAGGAAGAAAAATAAAGAAGGAAAATGAACTAAAACAAAAAAAATTGTTTAAGTAGCAGACAAGCGCGACATAGATTGCCTACCTTGCCATGCTACAAAGTCTCCAGCTTCACCTGAACAGAGAACAAAGAACAAAAGAAAACATTGATTCGATTTTATTACAGTTTTGGCACGTATTATGTCGTTACTGTTGATATATTAATGAACATTGATTTGTAAAGGACGCATTAACTGCATATTCGCCCAACTATCAGCGGAAACTTCTCCTATCTTTTACATTTTTTGTGAAAAACCTAATAATATAAAAAATTAATCAAGTGGATCATTTAGTAACCATTCATCTATGAAATGTTTAATTTGAACTGTTATTTGCATTTTTTTTTCTGTATAACTTTTGAACTGCGTTATGTGATCAATCACTATAGCTTCACCATTTCTAAGTATATTCATTCAAAAGATTAGCAAATAATAATTTATAATAATTCCCTTTCATAATAGTATATGGCAGTTGCATACTGCACATTGTGATCAAAAACGCCTAAACAAAACACAGTGCAATGTAAAAATATTACCAGCAAAATTTTAAATTTTAAATTTCAATGAAACATAGATTAAAAATTTTATAAATGATTTTGGGAATATCAATGGAAACATTCCTTGATAAGGCAGATGGCACGAAATAATTGCGTCGAAACAAGGGATCATAAATCAAACCATAGTGATGTACAATTCAAATCAATTTTAGGATAAACATGAACGAAGATATAACTATGTCAAAGCCAAAGATAAACGAAGAGTGGGTGACGGTACTTGTGGAAACAGAGCAAACGAAAATGTTGTCTGCAAGCAAAAAGGCCGGTGAACTTCTCGTTACATGACAAAAACAAAATAAAACTACGCTTGCTAAAAATTGGTCGCCATGAGGAATGTTTACTTTCAAAAGGTAAAATGTGATATCCAATTCCGATAAATTGTATGCACACTGTGCATTTACAATGTTGCATTGGCATCTCTAATTGTACTTTTTGTTGTAAAAATGGAAATGTATAAAGAAAAGAGCGATAGTACGGTCTGAAGAGAAGGAAAAAGGGGGAATATCTAGTCGCTTCAGTATGTGTAAAAACTCGCATTGTTATTGGTGGAGAAGAGTGTACACTAATGATCGTTGTCGCTAGGCAACAGGGACGTATGATCTTACCTTGCCGCGTCGGATCCATACTATTTGGCATCATTGGTTGTCCAGGAGGCTAAAAAGATTAGAATAGGAACAGTGAGTAAGAGCTCATTTTTATGAAGAAAAGAGCAGCATACGAAAACAACATTCTGTTTCGTAAAACTTTCATTTTTTACGCATACTTACACCATTGAAATCGTTTCCAATTCCTTGCGGCATTCGCACTCCGGGCCTTGGTCCCGGTGGATATCGGGGCCCACCCATAAATGGCTGAAAAGAAGAAGCAGGCAAAAATGAATCCTTGACCGTTCTGCAGATCTAATCCTGCACAATCGTTATTTTAACTCCAAATTTGAAATGATGTGTGAAGCGAAGAATGAGCGTATCTTATTCAATGTTGATTTATAGTATGGGGATGTGAAACAATAAATGATTCTGGCCTATTTTATCCGAAACATTGATTGCCTTGGACCGCATTAAAACGATACACAACCTAAACATTCAAATAATAATCCCCAAATAAATAATATAGTTCGTATTTGTGATGAACTTGAACTCAAACTCGGTTTTATTTTGATGTTTGCTAATTTTCTTGGTTAATTTTACGAACATAAATGGTGCATGGTTACACGGTTAAAGGAATAATAAAAATAAGAAGAAGGAAATAATAAAACCCCCAATTGAGTGGTTCCCATGTTCGTCAAGCATGTTGCGAATTCAATTTTCTAAAATAAATAAAATAACGTTCGTTCACAGTCACACATAAAACATACAACGTTTCGTGAATGAACCCAGCGGTAAAGTTAGAAGAACAGACAAGTCAATTGCACAACATTTAGCATAGTAAAGGAGAGACAGAGTACAGAAACACAGTATGTAAAATGAAACAACAACATTTGAGAAGAAATTATCCAAAATAAATACACGTAAAAATCAAGCAATTCGTCTTGGTACCGTTTAAATATATTCGGTAAGTGATTCGTCCTATCAGTAAGGTCTGCAATATTTCTGTGACGGCAAAAAACAAAGAAATAAAACATTCTGGACTTTCTATACAGCGAATTGAACAAGTGTAGAGAGAAGACAATAAATACACCAACAACAATTTTGTGCATAATTCTGACGAGATACATTCAAAACAGACACGGATGATGACGGGCGATAACGAACGACAAACACAGAACACAATTATCAAAACAAGCAGTTCAATGTTCAAGATCAAGCATAGTAGTGTAAAGGAGTTGAATCACGAGCGAATGAATGAGTTGTACAATGCAAATACTATGTGCTCCCCGATGCGGTTTCGTTACACGGAGCCCCAAATGGATGTAGTGTTGAGGGAATCTATAAAGTGAAACATGTTTTGGGACGAAGTTAAAATCACCAAATTGAACATAAGCGATCGTACTCTAGCCTCCCCTTTTTCTATGAATGGAACGGTATGGAAAGGAAACATTTTGCTTAACCATACTGAGGTAAGGAAGTTACAGTAGGTGTGTTTTACAAACTTTATCTGAATTTTAATTCACCATTCTTAGAAAAAGATCTTTTTTTTAAACGCTTTAAAGCGATCGCGTTCGTGCCGCAATTCATTCCAAACGACGCTGCAAAATTCGACGAGTTGAAGATACTAACCTGACCGCTCATCAACTGTCCATGCGAGTTTGGAGGCTGTGGATGTGGGGACTGCTGACTACTAGGGTGTGAAGGTTGTGATGGCCTAATGGAGGAGTTCTGCAAAAATAATCAGTAATAACGACACACATTCACGAAGAGAAAGAATAAGACCAACTCAAAACTAAACAGTCAGGCACGTCAATACACGACAACAAACTTTCAAGCATAGTACATATTTTTTTATGAAATTAAACATATACACAACTAGCAAGAATACAGGTTAAACAAACAATACGTAAAGGATTCAATAGCTACATAAGGGAATCGAGTCTTATACATAATTCCAGCAATAAATACATTAAACTGAAAACTAAAGCGTAAAAACAACTTTAATACGTCCTTGGTTTTGCATACATTCGATATTTGTCTTCCCTTTTTAGCTTTATCGCCGCAATAGTATGCACCAATCTGCACCGTAAACGCTTTCTTGACGCAATATTTGCCTAGTTTTCATATGCACAATCAAGTAGGGGATTAAAATGTAAGAATTAATTCCTACATGAAGATCGATCTTTTTCAAATTAATGCAGATCTTCAAAAACTGCTTTCACCTATTAAATAAATACGTTCAACGGAAAACATCGACACTACAATAGCAGATTTGTTTCATTGAAGCCATATTTACATTTCAATTTCAGGTTAATTATGAAAAAAAACTAGTGGAATCTGTCTCAGAAACCGACTTTGACAATGGCGAACAAATATTTCTGCATAATAATGTCCTACATACTTATGTCTAATTACTTGTTATTAGTTTTACTATCGCTCTATCGGCATTCTTATCGCATTTGGAAACAGTGTATGAACGACTTCGTCAAGGATGTTATACTAATGGTACATGCAATTTCGAGAATATCGAACCAGAGATACACCCTGTATCGATCAAATATTTTCTTCATCATTAAGCGTCGCTGGGCATCATTAATCTAAACTGTGAAAATTGTTTACAATTGTGACTTCGATGATTATAACACAAGCAAGAGTTAGTATATGCAGCACACACTTTCATCATCCCTGGTCTACGATATTACGTTTTGTTTAGATGTTTGCTGGAATGTATGTGCAACGGTAATACGATATTTGTGCGCGTCTTATTAACTACCAACAAACCAAACGTACGATATGATGAGTGTTGTTAAAAAAAATACCCCACGCCAAGAATAATAGCCGGTGGTAACGAAATGGCGGTGTGTGGTGTGATGGATGAGAGACAAGATGCGGGTCTCTGCGGATCTAAACTTACCGGGAAGAAGCCGGAAGGGGCCATCGGACCGCCGGGCATCCCTTCGTTTGGTGGTAACTGTCCCAGGGGGCTTGGAGCAGGTCCTGCATTGTGTGCGATACCGTTCACACCGTATCCCGAACTCACGAAACCCTGCGAAGTAGTTCAATATATGTTGCGTTAATGATCAAGAACAAATACCGTACACATACCAATTTTGGTTTTAAGATAAGTTAATAAGATGCTGATCTAAAAAACAAGAATGCTCAAAAAATCTAATACAATAAAATCCCAATTATACTATTTTCATAGGCAGAACAAAACCAATTACATTTAAACGAACATTGTCTTGATATAACCATACGTTCTTTTCTCCAACATGAAGTAATGAACTCCTATTTTTGGAATAATCAAACGTTCCATAATAATCAACTGTTATAGTGGAAATTCTACCAAGGGCCAAACTAAAATAGATTTAACACTTTTACGTGTCATCATTGAAATAATTTCAATTAAACTTATAAATTAAGTTAAGTTTTCGAGACATTAATCTGATAAATTATACGTATTTAAAAATGCCTTTCCAGCCAACGGCCATTTCTGTTGGAGATTGATTTTTACAACTAACTGCTTTTTTCATTAAGTATAAAAAAAATAATCGTTTTAAAATCCAAAACAATCGTTTTAAAATCTTAGTCGGTCATAGGAAACAGTCGATTGCAAAGGGTGATGGCAGTTGTGTCAATGGGTTCTTCCAGGATGATAGGTTCCAATCGTTCCAATCCTGTAGTGTGAGTTGGACGCCAAGAAACGCAATGCGCTGTAGTGTAGGACCACAACGTGCACAGCACCACGCAGACCGGAAATCTAACGAAGCACGTCAAAGCACAGCACACGGCGACGAGACTTCCATCGTCATCCGCTATATGCTTCACCACACCACCACGTCAGACACACAATGAGATGTGTACAATCGTTCGGAGCCTACGCGCGCGCTCCATTTTCTAGCCTTTCAATTTCCCTTCCGTGTGTATCTTTGCGATGGAGAAATTTACAGTTTTTCGTTCGGTTTTCCAAGCTTTCTAACGGTTGACCACCGCAACCGTGCGCCCGCGGTGTCTTACGCACGCCTCCCCTTTCGCCGGACAGCAAGATTAATGACCGACGCAAACAAAAACGGCGGAGGCGCGTTAAGTTGAGATGAGTTACCTATATTGCAGGGAGCAGGCTAACGGAATGGAAAATTTCGATACCCTCACTCTACATACACCAAGATGCATGAAGATGATCAAACAAACTACAATTGAGGACGCGTTGGAAATGGGCTAAGTCCAGCGGTATTAAACGCTTCCCGCATAAAACGACCATGCCGTTTGCACCTTTTTTTTTCGACAGCAAAAAGCCCAGTGGTAAATGTAACGTCTACGCAAAGTATAAGGATTACCTTAGCAGCTACTTACGCAAAACTGGAAACTACTTACATAGTCATGAAACGCTTTGGCCTCGGATGAATGCTCGCAGGTGTCCCGTCGCTCCGGTGCCGCGCAGTAGAGATCCCAAAAGACGCACCACCACGAATGCAGGAAGCCTGGAGGTTCGCCTAGTGTGATATTTTTCTCCCACCGTATCTGCAAGCGAGTAGTTCAACCAGAACACGGACGGTGCGATGATGATGATGGTGGTGGTGGTGGTGGGGGTGGGTGTAAACGGTGTGCAAAATAAAGGACAGAACATTAAGGATCAGCACTCGAGATCGATGCATTCACGCTGCTTTCCACTTCCTGTGCTCAACCAGATTATTTGTTTCTTTTTTTATTTATTTTTTTTTTTTGAGCACTCCACAAGCTCCCAAGGTTGCGAAAGAAGTGTGTGCGTGAGCGAAAGCAAAAAAAAAACACTTCACGATCATCCTTGCTAACTCACCTCCGATAAGAATGTTTGTGCTGCTTTCGATGCTCCTACGTGTAATAAATATTCATATACATAAAGTGCAATTCTGTGAAATGAGAGGAGAAAAGAAGGAAAAGAATTAGTCAATGGACAAAATCGGACAGATGGTAACTACAAAACGATGCACGAAGTATCATCGGACATTAATCGGCGAAAGCAAGACGTCCATCGCAGGGAAGAGCGCTCCCGGTGGTGGTACGCTCAACTAACCCCCGGAGGAACTACCTACTGAAAATCAGCGCATTAAAACAATACATAATTATCCTTCGTTATCTCTTCGTTTCACGCATTCCGCGTCGAGCCTGGCCATGGTCCAGCCAGATGGACGAGGAAATTGGATTCAACATGATCGATGGAAGTGTGTGGTTGTGAGCACCTTTCTCGTGATCTTTCGATCAGCCGAACATAACACAAATGGCCGAGAGACCGTTAAAAATCCCAATTAAAGGAAATACACATCACATCACATCGACACAGACAAAACCCGGATGCAGCAACCTCCAGGGTCGAGTGATAGCGCGATGCCAAAGTCACAAACGTCGAGTCCGTGGCCGAGGACCCGACACCAGCCAAACGACCGAGCAACGGTAACCCCGGATGATGGAATGATGGCTCAGCAAAACGGCGAACGAACGCAAATCTGGCACGTTTAAGAGAAGATAGTTAAAGAAAAAACATAAAATCATCACAAGACAGTTCCAAACACAATCAGTCGGTGGATGATGAATCGCGCTATGCTTTCTCTTGCTTGGGATGACAATTTGTGCGAGATTTTTGAAAACCAAATAGCAAAAACATTTCCATTGTATGATTAACATTGTATGATAACATCTTCAAAGAAATTATGAAAGTAGTATATCCGCGGATTGTCGCTTTCTTAACACCAATTGTACTGAATTTTTCTTATTTTTTTTAGAACAGATCTGACGGGAACGATGGGATATTTGCAAATTATACTGCGAGCTTAAACTCTTATAGTATCAAGCAAATCAAGATATCAGACCAAGTGTTAGATTGTGATATGTTAAAATTGAGTTCGTTCAACAAACCTTTTCAGAAATATGAAACGTTCCCTTCTTTTGTTGGTGATGCTTTTGTTAGGGAAGACATTATTTAAGACATGTGTGCTTCTGTATGTATGATCGGACCATTTTCTATTGGGTATAAGTTATATTCATCAATCGTGCTAGGCCACAATGATGGAGACGGGGGGATTATTGTTTTGAAAGATAATTGTTACCTATATGCATCCCCTCTCGATGCAGCCATGATATTACTACAAATACTAGATGTAGCTTTAGGATGAAAAATTGGATTGGATCAAGACTGATTGGCCTTGGAACCCCAAAACTGCTCCAGAAGATAGACTGTTTTTGCGTCAATCGCACGGCTTAAAAAGCTACGAAAAAACACGATCACTGTACATACGAGGTTGGAAATGCTCCCGGGATTTTGGTTATTCCATGGCTTGCGACGAACCTGTATGTGTCTGTGTGCATTCTTCTATTTGCTCTTCTGCGCTGCTGCAGACGCATACTTCTCTTCTCCTTCTTCCCGCGCAATCGCGCCCGTCCAACACTACAAAAAGAGGCGAAGACCGCGGGGCTGTGGTGGTGGAGCAGATAGACGTGGCGATCGCAATGAAAATGACGATCGGCCATCAAGAGAGCACATCACACTCGACAAGAACACCAAGAAACCAGTCAATCCAACCACCACCATTAACCATCCCGGAGAGGGGGAGTAAGAATACAATACCGCGACGACGCGAAGAAGGGAAAAGTAAAACAGGTTTTTGGCGAAGCGCGCAACACCTCCTCCCGACCAGGGGGTTTGCTTTTATTTTGTGTTTTTGTATGTTTCGCCGCCTGTAGCGCTGCACACAGTACGTATGTGATATTATGGTTGATTTTCGCACACACTAGACATTCGCGTCTTACTTTTCGCGCCACATCGGTCAAATCGGGCGGCTCACCTGTGCACACACAACAATCGCGCATATGCCTCGGTACAGAAAGAGAGAGGCACACACACACATGGGACATAGCCAAAAATTGTTGGTGAAGCAACCATAGTCGACCGGAGAATAGAAAGAGAGAGAAAAAAACCACAATATTCAACCACAAGTTGTGGTGCGCATGTTGGGCCAAATTGGGCACAACATAGCGGCCAGCCAGGCAAAGCAAATGGAAACGCAAATGATGGGCGCACTTCTAGGAAACAGCTATCTCGGCAGATTGCGTAGAGCCGATAAAAAAATGGAGCAATCTTAAGGAAAGGCGCAAAAATTGGCCACTTGTTAAGGAGCTAGAGTAACAACTTACGTTTGAGAGGCTAAATCGCAACAAAAAAGTCACACACCCTCCAGAAGGAATGAATAGTTACGGGAATGCACGCTTTCACGATCGTAGCAGACTTTGGGGAGCAGCATCGTCATCACACAAGCCGCAGTTCAGCTGCATAATGACGTCGTCCATAAAAGCGCCTTTAGAGGACATTTTTTTATTGTTTTGAACGTCAAACATCGTAATATACCCACCATTCCATCTCTACCCCTCCGACGCACTCGAAACGAGGTGTTCCGGATATGATACCGGAGTAGGGCGCTATTGCTTATCATGTGCTCTCCCGTTTGCTTCTGATAAGATGGTGGGTGCGCAAAGTACAGCATAGTAGATATTAAGTACCCGTACTTTCATCGTCAAAGCTAAACGTGTTGTGTAGCTCAATCACGCGCTTCTCATGCCGAACGGTAACGTCAAACTTGTTGTTGTCGCGAACCTCCCACCCCGCCACACACACACACGCGCGCGATCCCGACCGTTGAGTACGCACCACGTTCGAAGAACACAGATAAGGCGCGATATAGCGTTTGCAAAGGCCTTGATATTACGGAACAGCATGAACGCAGCTCACCGAACGATCGAGCTCTTACCGATTTTCCGACCAACAAAACTTTCTTCAATCGAACAAATAAATTGTTTGAGCTTTTAGAGTATTTATCAAATAGTTTATTCACCAATAATTTTAATTTGATTTAAACGAATCGTTTCTTATTTGAATAGATACTTCGAGAGTGTATTTGCCGTTATTTGCCCAAGTTCAAACGCAGATTATTACTACTTGAACCGACTCAATTCATTGTCTCGTATGATAGACAATGCTATTGTACAGGGCTATCCATTTTCTTATATACAGCAAATTAATCACGAAGAAACACTTTGATAGTAACATATTTATAGTAACATATTCAGATAGTAACATATTTCTGTCGCTTTATGAAACCCCCCTTTCGTATAGAAATGATGTACAGATTCAAGTTAGAGAATATATAAAATTATTAGATTTCTTTGATCTTCAAAGCTACCCAACATGAAGCAACTGAAATTCATTCGCTCTTAACTATCTAAAAAAAAAGAATATTACCAAAACAATGACAATTATAAGCCAAAGATAAAAGACAAATAAATAATGCATCTTGCGCCATCATAAATTATCCTTGGATATGTATAAAACTACACGAACAGCTAGAAAATGACCTTTTTTCTAATCCTATCACACCGAACAAACCTGCGCTACTAGCTGACTCATAACAGCGCTAGTGTGTGGGGTGGGTGGGTGATAGCCACATGGGGGGAGGGAGCCTTATCAGTTGTTTTGATGTTTCACATCAAGCTGAATCTGAACCCATGCCCTTTTTTCGTAAGGTTGCACAGTTGTAATAGGTTTCCCTAATTTTAACTGAGTCCAGCAGACGTTGAATGCAATTTTTTCATCTAATTAATCAATCATATTACACTGCTCAGATGATTAAAAATTACACAAATGCTTTACATAATTCCGTGGAATGAAAAAAAAAACTATCACGATCAACTAAAACAGCAAAAATAGTAACAACTTTTTTCGAACGATATGATCGCTTATAGCTTGTAAACAATTATACAATTCCCAAATGTAGGCCCCGCCCCGTAGGATACTAATTTACACTAAACATTATTGCACCCAGTTACTATCTCATTGGAAATGATTATTGTCATGAAATTGATGAACAGTTTGTGACATAAAATTGGCAATCTCGCTGCTGAATAGTTCAAGATGAACTGGTCTGTTCTATTATTTTAGTCTCTAAACTAGAACGCAATTTAAACAGTCATTTATTTAACATACTGTTTGTTCTGTGTTACATGTTACTTTTGTTTCTGTATTTTATTTGCGCTACCTAATTCACTGCTACGAAAACTATGATTCAGGTTATTGTGATTATAAATAAATTAATACTTTCTCGCTATATCAAGCAAAACCATTTTTTCATATATTTTTTACTAAAAGACAATGATATCCCCACAGAAGACTCTAAATATATAGCCTCCAAACCATTATACTTGAATCTTTCCATTATACTTGAAGCTTTCATGTGTAAATGAAACATTCTTAAATCCTTCTTAAAATTGAGAAAAAATTTGTCATAGTTTGGAGATTGCTTCACTATTGTAAGCAATTTGTACAGTTCCTGATATATTTTTATACGAACCGGACATACCGGACATTTTAGTAAAACCCAAACGCGAGTCTAATATTGCAGCCCACAAGTATTAAGAAACAATTAGTTAATTGTACGATTGAAAAGCAAAATATTTCTTTGAAGAATGCATCTTATCTTAAAATATACTAATATTTTCCAACGCATCGAGCACTTTAACGTCAAAAGAAGAACGATACGTGTAACGGCCTTTTAAAGCTGATCCAACCTTCCCCCATCCCATTCCTCTTCAGTCACCCCTCGTGTCATGTATTTTCTTTTTTCATCATCAAAAAAAAGAAATATTCGTCCAGCTCCCTTCACTCACCTCCTAAATGTTTCTCTCATTTCCACCGTATGTACACACCACCACCAAAATGCCGTCCGTCGAATCTATCTTTTATTTTTTCCCACCGACCTCGGTTCGTATCCTTCCCGAAATTCGCCAGACAGTTATACTACTAGCCTCTCGTTCACCCCAGAGGATAGCGGAGTACACACAAAAAGCTTCAGTGCGTGCACGTCGGGAATGTCGGGAGGATGGTTGCTACCCGCTCATCGGGAGGCTCTATATACCGAGTAATATACATACGCTGAGCTTCGTATACCACCCAAAAACCCCTAGACATGGTTTGACATGGGAGTGCGCAAACGAAACGGTTGCCAATGACGGTGGTGGCGGTGGTGTCGGTGGCGGCAGCAGGTTGGTTGACGCGGTTTGATTGTGGGAGAATCAGGTTAGAGAGTATGTCACACAAAGCTTGTCGCCTTGCGAATCACCGCCGGGATTCACCCGTCGCAACCGGCGCACATAAAGGACGAAGATAGTTACAGCATAATTTATGTATCTCTCCAGTCACTCATCGTCGGCACGGAAACGTAACGAGCAACCGAATGGGCAGGAGAATATGAGCATAGCACACACACGTTAGATGGGATACTCAAATCCGCCACCGCTTATATTCAACCTGGGGCAAGCGCTGGCAGAGGGTAGAACCATCTGAGCTGGTGGTGGGTGGGTGGTGTTTTGAATTGAATTCCTCGACATAGTTTTCGAGGGAAAGACTGGCAAATGATGCTACCATCAAATGAGGCTATTCCATCACACACATACATGAAGTCGGTACAGATCAGTCTACAAATCGAAGTTTTCTTCAGATGTTTAGCTTTAGTTTGAGTTAATTTGCTGGTCAAAGGGAACAAAACCACCACGATGGCAAGGGTCAACCAAACACTCTGCTGAGTTCGTTCAATGTGGTCAATCTTCTACGCTCGATCCATCACATCAGAAAGGATCTTCTTTTGTGTTTTTATTTAATTTTATTTTTTTTTTCGGTGATAGACTAACGCAATAACGTGTTGACCGGAATCAATTCCGGGCAGTTCCGTAATGATCTCGAATGGATCATTATTTAAAAAAAAATAACAATGTCTCACAACGGCACATGATAAATATTCCACTGAATTTCCTTACAACGTTACCAAATCCCAACAGCGGTTGGAAAAGCAAAGCATCATGACATTAAATTAAATTTCACATAAAATAAAATTCTATTTTTCCAAAAATCCTCCTTTAGGTGACTTAATTAGGTAATAATTTTTGCATGATATTGAAGAAAAAAAAACTTTCATCGAACAAAAACGTCACGGCGCTGAGAACAAGAGTCGATGAGAAGATGAGACAAGAAAGCAAGACCAAAATATTGCAGAAATGCTTATATAAACAACACGCATGTTGTTATATTTTAACAAAAGTGTTACAATGAGCTGGACCTGCTAGGCGTTTATTTTTAATTATACGTGTTTGTGTGATCCATTTTTCTTTTTTAAATAAAGATATGTACCGTTTTTCTCAGATATTTCTAGCATTTTCAATGAGTAAAAAAATATGCAGCATGATAATAACTATTTATACAACTAACGGTGAATTTGAGTACCATAGGCACAATCAAAGTGTTTCAATGAGAAATGCCATTTCGTTAAACAGAGCCCATATTGCCAACAATGCTTACCAGGCTTGTTTCATAACCAGGGAGGAGAACATGTAGTTAAGTACAGTGACGGTCACATTGATAAAACCGCCAATTAAATGATTATATTGGACACATCCGACCGAGAGGCGAACAGCAAAACTTAAACTATTACCGACCGAAATTTCAATCGTTTCGATGTACATTTTTATCAAGAAATTTTCCTTATAAAATATGGAAAAGCTTTGCCTGGTTATGGTACATACTGCCTACAATCAACTTGGTTTTCTTCGTGTTTAACTAAATGATAAAACCGAGCTCTACCAGACAAACGTTTAAGAAATCTAGACCCTGCTAGTAACGATGCCAGCTCATGCCGATGGCCGCAGGACAGGAGAGGCGGGTCTGCCAGGCGCGGGTTTGTTTATCGATCGGGAATTGGCAACGTACACACAGGCAGAGCAACGCCATGCTTGCATGCTACCTTGCACGCGTGCTGCTGCTAGGCACTAGCGAAGAAGCCGAATAATCGAGCACATTCGAAAGCAATATACGATTGGGCCTCGGTCGTCTCGGTTTCAGTATTGCGCCAGGCGAGGCTATGTTGCAAAACCGATGGCCGTTTTCGTCGATAGTGTGAGAGGCGTGTTTAGTTCGTTCACCAACACAGCACAGCAAGCAAACCGCCATCAACCACGGAGCCCAAGATATCGGCGCGTTGCCGTCTTCAACAAAAAAAAAATCTGTTCAAACGCGAAGATAGGTCGTCCGTCCGACCGTGCCAAGTGAACGACGCGATGTAAACAAACGCCTTTCTAAGCTGATGTACGCGTTCGGGTCGCCAAGGATCACATTGTCGCGAGTCCAACCCCACGACGGGTGGTCCCTCTCGGTGTCGTTTCGATGTGTCTTTTGGATGGTCAACGATGGTTACAACATAGGCACCACCAGCCGGACGAACCAAGCGCAACCGTCGCTTCCAAGCTAGCGTGGCCACAAAAAGGTTCGCAAAAACCGTGCCATTGGAGCACTCGGGGGAACAGTGATGGTGAGGGGACGGGGCTCAAGACCGTTACACAACACCACACCCCGTGTGTGTTCACATACGACTGCTGCTGTTTGGAGAGCGAGAGGGAAATTCCTTCGGCAGGAAACCGATCGGAGAAAGACAACGTGCGCACGGCGGTGAAGAACTAGGCTGTCGAATCAACAAGAAGGCGAGCGGCGAAGGTGTGCTGCCTCAACTACGTCATAACTTTTTTGCACCCAGCAAGAAGGAGGCAAGAAAATATCGGATATTTTTAGGACGTCCGTCCAGGGGTAAACTACACAATAGCCGTGCATCACACTTGAAACAAAGTTGAGCGTATTGGCGCCAACATACTGACTGACTGGTACGCATTTTGGACGAGCGATTTATTTGCCAACGTGCGGCCATTCCATGCCATTCGAACATGAGCAGCTAAACAATTCATTTATACTTTTTTCAAAAATTTTCCTACGGTACGCGTAGATCGAGATCAATATTTTTTGTTAGTAAATATGATTCCCAATTCCACTGGAAAGCTCCTGTTTTTATACGAATGGAATACTGCTTATTTACAATGATGGCGTTTTGGGAAATGTTCCTCCTTTGCGCTACTTTTACCAATTCGTACAACATCGACTGATGTTGACACAGCGTTGTACAGGAGTGGCGAAGACAACGCAGATCGCTAGCACACTGTTGGTGGCGAAACAAATCCTACCAACTCGCTCGACTGACGCAGCAGCCTCATGGAAGAACCAGAGCAAGAAGGAGACGAGATCAACCAGCCAGACGTTCAAGGTTGATGAATATTCGCGCTTTATGATAGAGCGTTATCTGCGCGCTCCATGCTTCTTTTGCCACTTTATGTCGATCTCGTTTGCTACAAGTTTGTACTTCGCGGCATACCATTGTGTTGCAGATTTTAAAATATTTGCAGTTCAATAGTAATCTAAGATTCTGTTCAAGGGACGTGAGTAAAGGGTCAATTTCGATTTGAGAGGTTATTTTATTTCGTGGTTCTATTTCTTACGGATAAAAAAATGTAGAGCAACATAAAATTGTAATAGTAATGGTATGAGAAAAAAGCCCATTTACTGGATGATCTAACTTTAGCCAACGATATTAACTCGGAAAAAAGATAGGTCTAGATCAGCCCAAAAAACAAACGGTGTCAAACCCAAAATCTGCATTTTAATGTTCAATAGATTATCTTCAAGCCAATATTCAACGCGATTGGCTAACATAATATGGTGTACGCCGAATATTTCGTTTCGATAAAAGTTGTAAATACATAAATTATACTAACACTCATTTAAGTTCGCCAAAGTTTTGATAAATTTGAAGTTCGTGTTAATAAAGATTTATTTAATTTTTTGTGGAATATTAAACACCATTTTGATCCGATTTAAAAAAAAACTTGCAATAATTGCACTTTCATAGAAACGAATATAAAAAACATGCAACTGTTACATGTATGCATGTCTTAGAAAACAGGTATTAAAGCGAAACTAAGTTTTAAATCAGTTGAGAAATTTACTAATTTATTTAATTTTGTATTATATGAAAAAAAATATGGAAAACACCTTTTTGTGCTACGAAGGACTAAGATATCAATAACGAAACACATGTGGTGGTAAAATCTAAACTTTTACATTAATAGCCAACAATAACAACAATAATACTTACTTTTCCCTAGCTTGTGCATCTGACGGCACCGCTGTCCCTTTGCCTTTCGCATACATTTTCACCCACACTGACTGGCCACTGTTTCCGCGCTGCTTCCTTCCTCAGCAGGTGGTATATAGTACCGTGTTATCCGGTTCCAGCGATCGACGCGATTTTCCACGATAATTAGCCGCTTCCACCTGTAACAACTGCGGCGTGGTCAGACGGGATCTTTCACTTCAGCACTTCACAGCTTCGTTCACTTGTCACACAATGTTACACTAGTGTGAGATCGTGTTTGCATCGACACTCACGGACAGCGCACGCATACAAGCACACACTTACAGCAGCGAACGCACGATCATGCAGTTGCACAGCGCCGAATGATCTTCGGGCCCGTGTTGATGCTGACAGATGGCGAACTTTTGCACACTACTGTACCCGATCAGCTGGCTCTTGCCTGTTCGCACATACTACTTTGTGACGACAACGGACGGACCCCCCTGTGGCACACAATCCACGGCGGCGCTTCTCTTTCAACGCACACGTCTAGGATAGGTGTTGAAGTTGTTCAGCTTTCCTTTTACGGCAACATACAGCAGCACGTTTTCACACGAATGATCACTCTCCCCTTCTCTCTTTCACCCGCTTTCTGAAACACACGCGTAGACACTTGGCTTTTTCTTCTTTCGCCTTAGATCATTTGGCAAAAGCGACGACAGCACAGCATAAGCCGGCACACGGAACAATTCGCAACAAACTACACTCACCCGCAATGTGCGTCCTGCGATGTGATGGCGATACGGGGTGCCTTCCCACACACCGCTAAATCTCGAACCAAACGATAACCGAGACCGTACTGCTTTCTTTCCCGCACAGCAAATGCAACAAAACCGAGAACGATCTTTTCTTACTGCTCTACACACATGCACACACCAACTCACACCCACTCAGTGCCGGTGATGCATTCTATTGATTTTTCGAAGGTTCAACGCGTGAGATAAATCACTCCCAACAGGCATGAACAAAACACAAACACGCACACACACACGTACTATTTCACCGTCGTGCCCGTCAAGAATCGGCTGTGGGACTCTCTGAAAATGAAAGATATTTTATTACGTTGTTAATTTAAAATTAGATGCAGTATTGGACAAAACCGGCAAAATTCAAATTTTTAAATTAATGCAAATTGTCTTCATTATTTGTAAGTTTCGTCAATATTCAATCCTATCAGAGAAAATACCTTCGAATGAAAATTTCTTCTATTTCAGTGTCATTACATGTGTATTAGTAAAATCCTAAATAACCAGTGAAGCATCTGTTCAACATGCCACAAAACTAGATATTCAATTGCGTTGTACGTGGATCGCAAAAAATTAAAACTAACATTCCAATACCTTTTCTCTTTCATGTATGACAAAGATACCTTCCGCAAAAGAAGCGAAAAAACGACCAAACGAAAGACCTCTCCACTACAAGCGCACCGAATGCGATTATCGCTCGGATCTCGAAAGGAAAGACGCTCTCACCACTACATTTGCACGCACGAACGCTGCTAAGCGCACCCCCTGCTACCCCGTGGAACATTCGTCTATAGCAAAAAAAATATGGCTGCTGCTGCCGCTGCTGCTTTGCCTTGCCTGCGTCTTGGCGGTGTTTTGTTGTTACCATGGTGAGCGTTTGTGTTGGTGCGATCCAACCTAATTGTTGATAATAATTACCGCTGACAGTGTGTAAAATCAACCAACCAATGTGGCACGCACACACGCAACCGCACACATCAACATCGATGCATCTCACTCACTCGCTTACTACGATGCTGCCCGCCGACGAGTGCTTGCGCTCGAGCGAGAGAGCAATAAATCGCAGAAGCTTCAAATGAAAAGCGAAATGCTAGCCTTCAATTTTTCCCGAGATGGCACACCGTGTTCTTGTTCGACAAAGTACAAAAAATAACAGAATTATGAACAGAATTACACTCGTGAAATTTGGCACGTTCACTAACGCGGTTGGCAAATCCGATGGATGCGGTTCATCGTTGGAAGCGATTGGCGATGAGATGGTAAAGTATGATACAGTAACAAACTTCTACTTATGACTCTCTGGTCATCAGACACAATTTTGCTTGGGACACCTTCTTCATAGAACACTGGCAGAGAAGTTAGCGTTAACGTTTCTCAGCAGCCATGGTTTTCATGAAACCATTCTGCACGCACACTGAGGATCCAAAACTTTTTTCTTCTATATGCACCTCGCGAACAGTTGTTAAGTTTGTTCGATCAATTGCACACACCCCACGAGAACACACGTCAGTTGTGGCCACAACAATTGTAATTTTCTGCGCACCACTCGTGAAGCAATGGTCGGCATGGAAAATCGGTCATACCTCACCACAGTTTCCGATCCCGCGATAAAAGCGCAGCTGGACGTAAGCTCACTCACTGACTGACGCTCTCTCACCGTGCTGCTCTGCTTGCTGGACGACGACAAAGATACTTCTGATCACTTCCGCCGCTGTACCAAGTGAAGAGGCAGCGCGGTTCAGCGCACGAACACCACCATCCTTCTCTCGACGCACAATTTTCTACCTGTGTCTGGGCAACCAGCAGCCAAAACCTTTATACAGTATGTACCATTACTGTAGCACCACCTGATTTTGCTCGATACAGTTCACATTCGCTAGTGCGAAACTAATGGTAGAAAATATTGTAACCGCTTTGTTGAAGAAATAATACCGTCATTTATAAAAACCGCCTCTAATTCCAGTTGTTTCGAAAAAATCGGTCAATGTCGATTCTTTTATTCAAATTCAGACGATTTCGGGTTCGCAGTAACAAAACAAGAATGTATAATGATTTTTTATGGTTTCATAAAATACAAAACTGCAAGCAGCAACATATCTCAAAGCCCCTTAAAAAGAAATCACCACCTCAAATTTAAAACACATGAAAAGCAACAATATTACATCATATATGAGTTGTAAAATTAATTGTTTTTTTTAATGAATTTTCGAAGTTTTCAAATTGCAGTTCCTCATTATCTTGACATCAAATTTTTCACCCAATCGGCTAATCGTATTTAGCCCGAACATCTCCGATACAGCAAGGAATTTTCATTCCCTACAAGTGTTATATTTCCCCAATTTTCTGCATAAAAAACGTTCCAGCAAATAGAACGACACTGATTCAAAAACTGATGCCATAGTACATTTTTGGTGCAGCTTGACTTTCACGTAATTTGAGATGGTGCAATAATTATGTTACATACTGTACAGTATACACTTCTCACACGCACACATCCAAACTCTCTGAAAGACCGGCCTCGGTGTGACAGATCAAAACACTTTCTTTGGTAGATTTTGTGTCTACCATCGCGCATGTTTTTGTATTTCACAACAATCTTTTACAAACCTCCACTTGTTTGCTAAATCAGTGGAAACTGATCATTTTGTGCACCAAATTTCCCCATTTGCTTTAGCTTTATTTACTATTTTGTTCACTATTTTGGACATAAAAACCTGGAATGTAAGTCAAACAATTCACAGAAGATAGAGAATCAAACTTGGATTATGTTTGGTTCACACGATTGATGTTGAACTGCACATCGTCGTAAAGTTGTGTTTGTGTGCGACACATTACCACTCCACCTCATTACCATGCGTGTGTGTGTTGGTGACAGGATTACATCCCGATCTTCTAGCGTCAACAATCACTGACTACGATAGTTTTTTTTTTAAACAGCTTTACAATATTTTCGTCTTAATAATATTGTCTGATATAATATCTACGTCTGTTATTCCTAGCTCTATAGCACTCTTTTTCGTTCTACTGCTTATCTTCCTCTCGCTTACATACATACAAGCACTCTCGCTCGTATTCGCACTTCAAGTACGCGTTCTGATGAAAACTTGGCCGAGAATGATTTTTCCTATTGTTACCAACCTGTAGTGACAGCAGTGTAGTAGTTGTATGATTGCATCATGAGAATTCCTCCCACACCGACCCACCAAAGCATGCGCTATTGCTCTGCTTCGCCACTACCGGGGCTAAACAGTGTGCGTGCGTGTGCTTCGCTAGCGTTAATCTAGAGCAAAAACTGAATAGTTTCTGGCATTCCACCAATACAGCCACATGCAAATAGCTTTTTATGTTTCCAGCTATCATTTTTTACCGATCATATTCATGGACGTTCTTCTTGATTACATGTTGCTAGCAGTTCCCACTTCGCTTGCGGTAGAACCGCGCTCACAAACACCTTCACGATTGTTATATACACCACCTATGTATGCACTGCTTGGCATGGAGTGTCGGTGTGCGTTTAAATATAACGCAAGATAGAAAAGAGAGGGTACCGGCGCGGAACCCAAAATCCCGGATCTATCAAGAAAAATCCAAAAGAAAGCAAACGACCCCCGAGAGAAGATGAGAATAATGTTCGGGAGTGTGTATTGCTCGCGCTGGTGTTAGTATTATGAACGTTGGTATAGTGGTATTGAGGTTTGAAGTATTTTTTGCCTTCGCATGCACCCCCCGAGGGTTGATGTGTGAGACAGCAAGGCTAGAAAAATTTTACCTATTTCGGGAGAAAAGCACAAGGGAATGGTAATCGAGGAACAGGGAAACATTTCCACATTTTTCCATGCTTCACACTCACACATGCTTACAATTTCATCGAACTATAGCCACGAAATAAGAGAGAAAAAGAGAGTGTGTGTGTGTTTGAGAGAGAAAGAGCTTCAGTGGTGCAGCGCTGAAGGGTTGGATTCCAAGGGGATGAGGATGATGTGCCGGACGTTTCCGTATTTTTCCGTAACGACACGAACAACGCTGTATGTAGTAAGCGTGCGGCGGGTGCGTTGAAGGGCAGATGACGCGCGGGTAGATACGACAGCAGAGGGCAGCATGAATATATAAAAATTGCCACAAATGCGAGCATCGTACCAACACCAACGCACCCGGCTAATGACAACAGCGCGTAGTGCCAAGAGATTGTATGTGAGTGCGAACGAGAGCATGCGAGCTGTGATGACGAAGTAGAAGAAGGCTGCCGTACACTACCTGTATGCCCCGTTTGTATGGTGAGATAGCAGCACGACGACGACAGCTGAAGTAAGAGAAAGGTGAAGATGAAGAAGGAAACGAACATCGAAAAAAGAGAAACATCACCAACGGCAACTGTACGTGCATTAGCATGACTTACTTGAGGTTGAACTTGAAGTATTTTACTCTAGATGAAATATTCGTTGGTTAAATAAAAAAATGTCAATTTTTTATTGCAACCGAGTTGAATGAGAACTTTAAGTATGACTATATTTATTTTTTGAATGACTATTACTTGATAAGTTGGATAATTTTTCATTTTAGCGTAAAACTTACTCCACGTCGCTGGCCAACTTGCGGCATTCTAGAGTACATTTTACCACCATACAACCAGCTGTGTGTTACTATATGCTAGGGGGAGACGTTCCGTATGAGATGGTGATAACGATCCTGTCGTGCGAAAGATCGGAAGCCATAACCTTTTTCTAAACTTCGTTCTAATTTACTAAACAAGTTGTATTTTGTTTCTGAATAATAAAAACCAATATCATCGTTTTTTTTTCAAAATTCAAAACTATTGTAACATCTGTAGTCTACAAATACAAATCAATATGAACAATATTGACAATGTTGACTTTTAAATTTTCAAAATGCTTGGTTTTTGGCAAGTGTTAAATATTTTTTCTACATTGGTACATTCTGTTTAAATATTTTTTCTATATTGGTGTTTTTGATATAATTTCATTAAATACAATGAAACAACATAACTGTTATCATGTTTTCAGGAATACTTACTGCTACCAAATTAAAGACATATGGGGAAACGCCGACTTTGATCATTTTCTGTTTGTCTACCTAGAAACAATTCCAAAGGATCATGAAACGAGTTTGGTCACGATCAAAGGATTCTCGGAAAATCCGTTTGAACAACAAACATATGTAAAAGCGAGGGACACCCGGACACTGGGGTGCGCCCGCCGAAATACTACAGGATACTAGATAGACCCCACCAAAGCTCGTACATAAAATCGCACATAGAGTTGCATTCACAGAACAGAACAAACCTCTATTCCATCCCTTCCCCTTCCCCAGGTACATAGACGAATGTGTGCGTCGAAAGCACTGCTTATCTATCGATGCTGTGGCCCACCATTTCCAGCCGAACAGGTGGATTAAAGGAAAACGGGTCCGTTTGGTGAAGAGGTGGCCATACCAGCAGTTTTCGTTAACGAGTTTAAAGTGATTGTTTTTTTCTCTCTTTAATTTGGCTCCGCTTTTCGAAACCGCTCGATAACTCTAGTACGCTGAAAATTTCTACCAAGTTTAGCACAGAAACATGCAAAGGCCATGGTTGCCGGGGTTTTCCTAGTGCTTTGATAAAAACTTTTCCGTACGCCTACTGCAGATATGGAGCGAATTTAAGTATGGCTTACAATTTTACCATTGAATCAGCAAAGTTTCGACGATGAGAAGAGTGCATACAGTTCCGATGCATCAACCTACACTAAACTGCAGATGTTATGACGTTTAAATTTCAAGTTTTGTTTAAATTTTTCAATCAACGGTGGATATTATTCACTCCTTCGGAATGCTAGTTAACCTTCGAGTTTGTTCAAATTTTCCATTTGTTTTCCATTTCACATTCGTCTTTTCTGCTAAACTTAACATTTCTTTTCGCAGGTACTAACTGCTTCCACATTTCATACTCTATTAAACGCTTTCACAGGTTTCCCATGTTCCGTTTGGTGTTCGATTCACGACATTTTTTTTGCACCTTTTTACTGAAATGAGTTCAGTCACAAATGGGAGGTAAAAATAAAACACAAAACAACGTAGTAGCCAGCATTGCACGCATTTTCATTGTGCACAAAATGGAAATACATAACCCTGCTCCGGCTCGAAACACTCCCCACCCCCCCACCCCAATGACCGGATTTCCACTTCTTTCGAACGATGTGGACAAGACATTTTTCTGCCACCTTTTTTGTTGCTGCGGCCGCCGCTGCTGCTGCTGTGTGAACAACACAAACACCAATACATCGACACCAGGGTCGTCTCATCACGGTTCGCCCACATCGTCCCGCGCCCAATTGCGCGGGAGGAGATTGCACGTTTGTCGCGGAGCGCGCGCGTTCCGTTTCGATCGGAAGAGCACGTCAGAGATGAGTTTTCGTATTTTATTTTTTGCTCACGTACTGTTCTACCGTATTTTTTTTTGTTTTCTTGTGTTATATGTCAGAGGACTCTTTTAAATACACCGTCCGGGTGTGTGTCCTGTCATTTTTTGTGTTCACTGTCGGCTTTAATGTTGTTTTTTGTAATTCTTTATTGTCGATGATAACGATCGTCATAATTATTATATCAATAATGCCCAAAAAACCTAGCGCGAGCCACCGGCGCAATGGGTAGGAAATTTGTGGTCGGAAAAAGGAGAACAGATCGACACAAAAAGAGTACCAGTGAGGGATAGAGAGAGCCTAGCACAACCGATTGAGGGAAGGAAAAAGATGAAGAGGAATGATATCTCGTTTCGTAGTGTGCGTAATATGTAAAACTCGTATATAAGGTGCACACGCATCGATATATACCACCAGCATGGATGCTGCTGAGAGGGAAGGGAGAAAAAAATAAGGGAGATTGAGTGGGACAGAGAGGGCTGTCTGAGAGGGCTGTGTGTGCCTGTGTAAACGAGAGCGAAAGAATGGTACAATCTGAATATAAAAAACGGCATAAAAAAGGTATGCTCACTATTCCAGCGCGCACACACACGCGCTTCGGCGTGCTACACACATCACACCAACACTACCAAAACTCGTTAGCAAAATTCCGTAAAAAAATGAAATCATGAGAGCGAGGCCTTAAAAACCGCTTGGATCTGCCAAAACCCCTAGCGGTAGCTGATGTTATTTTCTTGCGTAGTGTCAATAGTAATGTAAAAGATGTTGCAGAATTATTCTTTGGTTTGCCAACCGCCGTCATGGTAGGGGCATTTTTTTTTTAATTAAATGTTTCAGTTATTTAATCTATCATGAATGTCGCGTAATGTTTTGCAGTAAGATCAAATTCAATAACATCATGGCAAGCATCTATTACATGTTTACGTTTCCTTCGCTTATACATATTGTTTTCTACTGAAATATTCTTGGACAATTTATTTCTTTAGAGCTTGGAATGGAATATTCTCCAAGTGTAACATAGTGAAAACAACAAAAAAATAACACTTCCCGCGTGGACGAGACCGTCCGCCCGACGACGAGGAGGCACAAGGAGCAGCGACCGACGGTAAAGTTTCTTTTCATTTGAGGGTCATTCTTTTTGCCTCGTTTTGCCAACTCGGTTGCGTTCCGCATGGCCACTGGAAAGGCCACCCCCGAGGTGGTAGCGCGAGACTGAGACCGCGTCTGGCCCATTTCCTCTCGATTTGCGTCGTCGCAGCGTGTGTATATGTGTGTTTTGCACCAATCTTTCGCCGGTCGCCTACCGGAAGACCTTCGCAACGGAGAAGCGTCGTATCTGTTGGGCCGGGTAGGTCTGTAGAAAACACAGAGACGCCTCGAAAACAAAACGGAAGCAAACAGCAACCCTCAGGAGCCGAATGCTTTGAGTTGGTTGTGCGGGGGTGCGGGATTTACTGAAAGAAGTATGTATAAAAAACAATTCTGTAGTACATACCTAGCCCAGCAGAAGGAGTGGAGCTTCGTTCGGTGAGTTTCGGCGGGCATGATCGCGGATCGTGGGTTTCGGATGGAAGTAAACGAGGCCACGTGTATGTACATCATGGCTGAAGCTACCACAGAAGCGTTGCGTTAAACGTTGTGCGGCTTAGGTACTAGCAAACCTGCCCCTATCGATGATAAGCACATGATTCCTGGCGTCGGGCAAGAAGTGTGTACCGTTTACAGCATACCCATAGAGCAGCTGCTTCGCACAAGATTTCATAGTAAGCGAATCTTGGAAAAATACTTCTAGGTGGATTTCAAAACAATAGCTAGCAGTTTGCAAAGAAAATAGTATGAGAGAAACTAGTTGTAAGGATTATGCGAATTTCTTCAAGGACACAAAAAAAAGAATGTTAAACCATCGTTAACTTTAAGTTTAATCTGTGCATACTTGTAATCTAATACTTTTCTTGAAACTGCAATTGCAAGTTGTATTATATTTGTTACATACATCTTTAACACGAAATTTTACATATTTTTAACACCATTTCTAGGTACTTATCATTTTCATAGTCAGCGATAAGTTTGGGAAAGAATAATGTTACGTTTTGTAATAAGTGTTATGAGAAACATTCAAACTTTGTAAGAAACATACAAACGCATCTTTTCACGCAGTAGAGTGTTTTTGGCCATATGACAAAAACCGGGGATGTCGTTTTGTTCAGTAATGTTGGTAAACTCTTTAAAAATGCGAATTTATGCTATTCCTGTTTAGAGTATCCTCGACTAACACTAGCCGCCCTGCAGTTCATAGATCAACTACGCGTATGCAAGCTGCATAGAACACCTGGTCGACGTAGGATGTGTGCGTGCGATGTCAATTCAGCTCGACAAAAACGCCATACACGAACACTGCCTCATTTACTTTATCAAAGTCAGACTTTTCCACAGCAGGCCGTGCTGTACATTTTATTTCTTAGAAAATCCCATTCAACTCGTCTTTTCATCACATGCAACATCCATATTTCGGTTTAGGAACAATTATTACACTTCACAAAACAAAAATTCAGAAAGAAACTAGATTTCCGCTATTCCCGCATCTCCCGAACCGGCAAAAAACTAAAAGCAGTTGGCGGAACTGCGACCGCAACAGCTTTGTTTTCGCTCTTTTCTTTTCTCTCATTCTTACAATGATGCTGCATGGCCAGAAAGAAAAAATTGGAGTTGTAGCGTGTTTGTTTTAGCTATTTTGACAAGGAAAATATGCTAAAAAATAGTGTGCAATGATAAATAAAATTGTAAATGAAATTTCCATGTCATTGTTTTATTTTCAGTTATAGTGTAAAATTGTATAAAATACTATAAATTAAGGCAGTGTTGAATACCTAGACATTTTGAACTTGTTTTGGTTCTAAATATTATGCAATTAAAATCCCGTTAATTTTGCGTTATAAGGCAATTTTAAATGATTCTTCAATTGTAGGAATCGTTGAATTATAATTAGGTCTTAATCGATCGTTATTGTTGTTAGTTTGAAAATTTCCTGTCTGAATTAGTCATGTTGATGTTTACGACACGTTTACCGAAGAGATGAGGTAAAATCTTCATCAAGTGAAAATGGTGCGTAAATATCTCTTTTGCTGCCTTCAAGGGCACCGATGTTCGAGAAACGATCATCGCACTCCGATGCTGTATATCAGCTTACCGCAGATTAGCGGAGAGGTTTTTCTTTAGCTCTGGTAGCTAACATCCACGGATCAGAGTGATGGGAGCCTGCCGTACAGCGTACTGCAAAGCCGGTAAAATCTTCAGCTTATGCTATCGAATGCATAGCGAGCAAGGTCTCGCATCGTCGTCGAAAAGGCTGGCAGCCGGGTGAATGTTGATCGGAAAACCTGTTCCCATCGATGGATGAAAACGGCCAACAGCGGTGGACAAGCGGGTCCAGGGAGTTCGGGTGTAGTTTTTCTTTTATTTCGTCGTTTTCGCTTCACATCTCTGGCCTTTGTTCTTGTTCGCTTCCCTTCGTGCGCGCGCGCTCACGCGCTCTCTCTTTCTTGTGATGCTTAAGGTAAAGCCGCGAGCAGTAGTGCGAAAGAGGCGCAAAGAATGGGATAGAACAAACCGTGATCGAAAGCGAACGATGAAGAATGTGATACTACTGCAGCCCCACCATCACAACATCTTGGCGGTGGCCAGCGCAGAACGCCGCGATACCGCACCGGTCGAAACGCCGCGATCTCGAAGATGCCACCGACGGTGGGCCCGGTGGAGAGAAGTGGCGAAGAAAGGGGAGATACCTAAGATATACCTTCGCGTCGCTTCCGCTACCATCGTACGCGACGACATGATAGGTTTTTGGTGGTTTTTGGGCGCGTTTTGAAACAAAAACATGCACCCGAAACAACCAGTTTTTTCGGTTTTGTGCTTGCCTTCTTGAGTGGCACACACACTCAAATAACTACCAGGAGGCGAACGGATAATCGGTCCGATGGTGCGAGACAATCGCGTCTTAACCGGCAGCACAGGACTTTCCATTGTAGAAGTTTCAACGCAGACTGCGCGATAATAACCCCAAAACAAGTTCCTGCTCAGTAGCCGATGCAGGGACGTTGGCGGGAAGACAAGATGATGCTTAGAAGCTGTTCTAAATGTCCGTTGCCTTACCCGTGCTGGTTGGATTCGACACAACATGCAAAATCTGGTTCGTTTTTCTGCGCCGAATGTTGTTGAAAATGTTTTTCAGCAGCACATTTGCAAAAACGTAACTGCTTGTAATATCCGCAAATAGCCACTCAAACGAACCTTAACACAAGCCCTGCTGGTACAAAAGACCCATTGCCGAGCAATTAGTTTTTGTAAATAAAAGCGTGAAATTAGTGTCAGGAAAGTGCATAAATCACGCTTAATGCATCACTTCATACTTTTCGATGCAGCAGAAGGGATTAAGAGCGAAGGAAAGCGAGACAGAAAAAAGAACAATATTTACATAACAATTGCGCCACCGGTTGCTTTCGTGTTGGACAAGACAGTTGACAACTTCTAGCATGTTAACAACACCGGCGAACATTATATCAAGCACATCGTAGGCGCCACTACAAAAGGGACAACATTATTTGCAGTACGCATCCTAGCGAGAAGAATCCTTCGTCTCAAAGTTTCTCTCCTTTTCTCTCTTGCACGCTTTCACTATGCGAGGAGGAGCGATCACGCTTGCACCCTTCCTATTGCGATGACGGGATGTGCGCGTATATGAGTGCCAAGTTTTTATGCTCAGTGCTATGTTGAGTTTAATCGATGATTCATTTTTTTTCTAGGCCACGCATAGGACATAATTCAACCCTCCACATTAGTCGCGGCTTGCTAAGCGCACGATTATAGTGTGTGAGGGTTACACCAGCAGGCAGGAAAGAACATGTGCACAGGTTTTGCTCGATTTAGTTACAGCCGTGCCACAGGGGGACAGGAAGAATTAACAGTGAGTTGTTTGTGGGATTTACAGTAGTTGCAAAACCTGCCGAGTTTATTCAATTGCTTCTATTTTACGAATTCCATTATGCTTTATTGCTTTTAACTTAAAATTACGCACATGCAAACAAGGAAAGCCACCTTCATCATAAATAATATATTTGAAATCATTACTATTTAAGCGTTAGATTACGTATTAGCATTTTTAAAAGACATTAGCATGTTTTGTAGAAAATAATGCAGTATTGTTTCAGCAGCAAATAGAAATATTTTCATACCGAAAACAGATGATCCTTTATAAGATATAAACAACAATTGTTCGATGTATTTTTTTCTTTATACTAGTTGTGTTTAAAGTCGTTACATGGTATGAACACATATTTTTTACAATATGATGGAAGGAACAATCTGTATGAATAGATGGTTGGTTCATACTTCTTCAATGCTTAACAATGATGATAGTGTATTATTAGAAATGGTCAAAAAGACGTGAATTACTGAATTGTTTCATATTAAAGGTGGGAGTGGATGACAGTATAAAAACACTTAATAACTGTACAGCACTCGTTGTTAAGCTGCGTATTAGGCATTTTTTTCATGCTTCCTTAAAGCATGTTTATTTCACAAAACCCGCGTTTAAATTAATTGAATACCATAATCAAACGTGCCATAAAAGACGTTAGCCTTGGAGAGTGGTGAGATACAAGAAATGAATCGCAAAATAAACATAGAGGGCGCTATAGTCGCAAAAGGGAAATTATTTTATGACCTTGCTGTTTTCTGATTTTACCAGACGATTTGGCTGTTAATGATAGGAAAAATGAAATTTATTTGAACCTATGAATTAAATGTAATTTACAATAATGACAAACCTATTTTTTAGCATTAGTAAGAATGAATTAAATAATACTGCCAATGTGTTGAAACATTTCAAAGGAGTTTGAAACTTTTTGAAACAAAACCGTTGTTATGAAACGAGTATATTTTCAAACAAGGTTATTGATATAAAACGTTAGCTTAATTTGTTATTAAGAACCTTCTGAACGTGATTAGCAAAAATCAGTGTCTGAGAAAAGGGGAATACAAAACATATTTTCATGATAATCAGTTCATTTAACGTTACAATGTATGGATTACACAATCAACTTACATAACTTTGCTGTATATGTCATTAACGTAAATGTGAAAGTCATTTTTTTAACATATGTGACTGTATTGTAAACATTGCTTATATCCACCATATTGCTCGGAATTGATCCAAAACTGCTCATTGCGCTATGTAAATAGTGAGAGTAAATAAATGGTATTTAAACTGAATCTTGAATTTAAACTAACCTTATGTTAGTTGAATATCTATGAATGAGCGATTCAAAATCATTCATTTGGTATCCAGAAGGTAAGGTGGAAATGGTGTGGCGATAGAACCAATGATCAACATAATTAAAACTAAACGCTGTTTGTCTCATCGTTATAGCATTAGGAGCACATATTGATTATTTTCGTTTTTTCTCATAAGCCATACATTTACAAATGTCCATAATCCATTTTTTTTATTTGGTAGTGAAACAAATTTCAAGCTTGATGAAAAATTTGGAGCATTTAGAAGCAGCCTAACATATTTATTTAAATAATATACTAAAACAACCATCAGATTACATGCACCATATCAAAAATAAATTTTATTCACACATAATTAATATACGAATTCAATGGAAAACAAATAAAATGGTATGAATTAATACACCTGTCCGAGACCTGCGACATACGGTACATTCTGAGGTGCGTAATGAGCCCCGTAATGTAAGGGTACAACGGTGTTGATAACATTCTTGCCATATACATAACCACTGCCGTAGGTTGGCTCTACGCGTTCATTCGAATGCACTCGCTCCGATAAGTGGCTAGTGACGTACGTCGGAGTCGAAACGAAGGTTTTAGAGAGCGTCGTCTTACCCTGCGGTACCGGCAGTCCAACGACCGGCACATTTGGGTTGACGAAATTGTTAAAAAGCGGTGCCAGCAGCTGGAGGTGAGATGCACGAGCTAGCGGATCCACGAGATGAGCTGGGTGCGTTTGGGTTGGCAGAATCGAGCCGTATATATGTGGCGCGGAAACAACGGCTGCTCCGTAGTCGTGTAGTCCTGCAAATGGTACCGCCAGCCCGGTCGGAATGTAGTTTGCATTGGCACATGCCAGGAGTGCTAGAATTGTGAGGAACTGACAAAAAAAGAGTAGAATCACTTGAAGTGAGCGTATGCAGTATATTAAAATACACGGGCTTACTTTAAAAGCCATTTTTGTCAGACTGATGTTTCCAGTGGTTCTTGTTTGCAGGAATCGAAACTTCTGTTTGAGTGATAACCAACAGGGTGTCATCTTTTATATATCGCTTCAAACGGCAGAAACATAGAAAAACAGAAAGTGAAACGCTTCTATTTCCAATAAAAATAAAAACCAGGAAAACGTTTTCATTGTGTTCCATCACACATTCCTTCCCTTGTTGTTTTTTTATTTCTGATCATTGGAACGGTATCAAATGAAAGACTTCAATGACAGACGCAATGAAGCGATGACAAGCGACGAATGCGACGCGACGCACCAAGAAGCTAAAAATAATATCATCCTAATTACGAACCGATTCCGAGGCCGATCGATGACAGTAAAAAGAAACTATTCGCGCTCGACGATAGCGTACCACAGCTGAGGAAATTTAATTTTAGCATTTTAACTACGTTACGTAACATCGAAAGTGGAGCGCAACGAAAGGTAAGCCGAGGTACAAAAATTGTACCGATCTCTGCACGACATATGGGTGTGTGTGTGCGATTTTCAGTGTCGGTTGACGGTGACTGTTTTTTCCGAGCTGTATGCAATTCGTTTCACTTCCCCTAAGGCCACCGACCATCGAACGGAGTCTTTACACGCGGAGTCAATTTGCAGTGATCCTCGTCGGACCGCGGGCGGGATCTAGGGTTGAGTGTCCGTGGCGGTCGATCGAAGGCACGATCGGTTACCTTGAACTTTTGTCGGTTTCTTTCTCGTAGCAGGTATTATTTAGCCATTTCCTTACTTTTTCCCCTGGCTTATTGGGTTTCGATACTTTCGATCGTTGGATCGAACGCAGCCGATCGAACACAGCCGATCGTACCCAGTCGCTGGGGTAGAATTGTCTCCACCGACTGCGGAGCTGTGTTGCGGCAGCTACTGCTTGCAAATGCTGTTCAGTGTCACCTCGTCGCTCGCTTAATGCTGTAGTAAGTTCGGTTCAATTAAGATTAAGCCAGATCGGTCGGGCTGATGGTCATTCTCACGCGGTCATGATCCGATTGGATTTGGAAGATTGTTTTAGATTGATGTTTTTTTTGTAAAGTCTCTTCAAACCTGGCACAGCTTAATTGATAATCCATACACCTGCCATCCGCAGCTGCGGGGTGGTTTTTAGTGTGGCTTTAATCTATATTTGGTTTGGATGGGCGATTAAAGGGTGTGCTTAAAAGTGCTCGCCCTAAGGGCGCACTGCGCATTGGATCGAAAAAGGAACAATAACATAAAAGTGATTTCGATCTGTGCAGTGTAAATAGCGTCCGGTCGAAACTGAGACACTTTATTGCTGTTAATGGATGGTAGCGTACATGCAACGCCCGCGGTCCTTGGCATGAATCCTTAAGCGAATGAGGTAAAGTAAATGGATGATGAGTGGACATAATGTAATACTTATGGTTGGCAAGTGTGAGACAAATTCGGTATCAGTTAACCTTGTCGCGTAATCTCGCGTCGCCATGTCAGGTTTGACAGATAATGTAACCCTAAAATCCAACATTATAAGGCACAAGTGTTGAATGATGATCCCTATCAGCCTTCATTTTGGGTTTTGGTAGAATTTATGGTGTGTTGATCCGCATTTTATTATGAACCTAATGCGTCGTTAGTTTAATTAAAAAAATATTAGTGCGTTAATGTTTACATTTTTGTCAAAACATTTACGATGTTGTCGAATAAAAATAAATCCAACTTTGGCCAAACGACGATACTCGGTTGTTTTATTGATCCTAAAAATAGGGTACGAACAAACAGGAAGATACTAATTTCGACCCTCAGTCATAACAAAAAAACATCCGGTACGTTTTGGAAGCCACAATACAGCTTCAATACAGGTGTTTTGACTGTTTGGATCAGTGTGTGAGAATTTTGTAATGATAGACAGCTCGGTTAGGCCGGAAAAAGGTTTGGAGAGAATTTTGTCTATATGGCGATTGTTTTATGATTGCTACTATCGTAACATCCTTTTTTTGGCATTCCTGTCATATTAATACTTATGAAGGTTATCATTCGGAAAAAGTTATCTAAATCAAACGAAATTATGCAGTTGTTTTCGTAAGTTTTTTTCAATAATATTTTAATTTATTTTCAACATCAAAAATGATCAGAATATAATTGGCATACACAGTTGTTTATCACATATCATTTCGTTTACCATCCGTGGGCAGAAACGTCTCCATAAGCGAGCTTCGGTGCATAGGACACCACCTTCTCACCATAGATCGGAGCTGGCTGAGCGAGGATGCTCTTGCCATACACCGGCTCAGCGATCAAGGTCTTGGCAGGATACACGGAATCAGCAAACACATTCTTGGTGTAGATTGGCTCCGGAACGAAGGTCTTGGCGTATGTTGGCTCAGCAATGATGGTCTTGGTGTAAGCGGGCTCAGCAATGATGGTCTTGGCATAGGTTGGCTCA
>KI915051.1:2535565-2561489 GCA_000473445.2 Anopheles farauti
TGAGCCAACCTATGCCAAGACCATCATTGCTGAGCCCGCTTACACCAAGACCATCATTGCTGAGCCAACATACGCCAAGACCTTCGTTCCGGAGCCAATCTACACCAAGAATGTGTTTGCTGATTCCGTGTATCCTGCCAAGACCTTGATCGCTGAGCCGGTGTATGGCAAGAGCATCCTCGCTCAGCCAGCTCCGATCTATGGTGAAAAGGTGGTGTCCTATGCACCCAAGCTCTCTTACGGAGACGTTTCTGCCCACGGATGGTAAACGAGATGACGTGTGAATTGAACATGGTTTGTGATTTGTTGATGATTATGTGATATTTCGATTAATAAACTACATGTAATGATATCGAATTTATGTTTTATTATTTATCCTATATTATTTCCACAAGTGCGGTTTGTCATTTGTTATTTTGACGAAAACATTTCATTAGTCTTTTTTAAACTATTAAAACCCATAACATTATCCAGCTAGCAGCAGAATAATTTTTGTGTTGTTCAGTAAAAACATGAATATAAATGAAAACATTGACACTTTAATTATATTTTCTATGTGTGACTTTTGGAGAGAAATAGTGACTATGTAAAAAAGAAAAAAAACTAAATGCAAATCATTTTGAGACAAACTATACGCAAGCAGTATATGTGTCATTTATGTTTCAAATCTTTTTAATTAAATAAACTGTGTTCGAAAATTTAGGATGATCAATCTTACAACTCATTTTCACCTTATTGGTTATTGTTTGGCATAAGCAAGCTTAGTTATTCGTTTTAGTTTTTTCCTATGACTTTTATCTTGCAGGGATATTTTTTTTTTTGAAATGGAGTTTTTATTAGCAGGGATATTATAACATTTTTGTACTTTTTTGCATCGCAGATCAGATAATTATTAATATATCTGCGTGAAGAACCGATTAAATGAATTTATTAAAATATGAACAGAATTGAAAACAACTCCAATGAAAGCGGAAGATTACTTAATCATTTAATGTCTAAACTATTATATAATATGCATGACATTAGCTTTCCCAGCAACTGGAACTTACCTTATGATAACTGAGATGAATAATCGGCTGGTATAGGAAACCTTTTTCCTAATTGCTTTTTCCAGCTTTTACCGTTACAAAGTGATCGTGAGAAATTAATGAATAAAATCATGAATTTTCATCCTCTGCTTGGAATAAGTGAACCATAGCAAAAGCTACACAAACAGTTTCGTTGTATAAAAAGAAAGCAAACGGTGGATATCGACATCAGTTTCAACTTTAGAGCTGTCAGTGCAAGTGTTTCTAAACTTTCTACCATGAGAGTAAAATACGGCTCGGTGAACCTTTGCATGGTAAGGAAATAAGCAACCTTCTACAAACGAATTAAACTAATGACTCTTCATAAATTTCCATTCACAGCTTCTAATTGCCACCGTTGTAATAAATACAGAACAAGTTTTCGCAGAAAATGCAAAAACCGGGGCTAATATAAAACCACGCTCTATTCCTACTGCTGTTAGCTACGTAAGCTTCATCCAACATATTGTACCGAGTAGACCGCAAACAATGAAAACATTTACTGAATCTCCGACGAAACAACCCATCACTACCAGTCAAACAAAAGAAAGGCAAACGGATCAGCATTCTAAACCAAAAATAATAGTAGCACAAAGTAAACCGACCTCCAAGAGCCAACAGCTGACGAAGGAAGTGTATGGCTCCAAACACCAACCATCGCACCATGCGTACTATCCAGCATATTCCGGCGAGCATATGCTCGAACCGATATTTGTTCAAAGTAGGATTCCTGCTTCTCCGATGCCTATCTTTGGAGGTCACGGAAGGTATGGTCGTCCTATGGTGATAGGTGTGCAACAACCAGCGTATGTTAAGCAGTTTGTGCATTTTGGGTTAGCCTATCCTAGATCGGTTCGCAAAACACTGGGTTATGCTCCAAAATTAATGTACATACCGCATAACTACCATCAAGTGAACTGAAGTAACAAAAACTCCATTGTTAATTTACCTTAGTATTAGAATTTTGATACGAGTGAATTTAACGTGAAATAAAGTTGATCTAATAAAACTATTTTTTCTATTTTGCTTTTTTGTGATGAATAGCTTTTAGTTCTTCCTGATTTCAAAGAGAATTTGTTTAGTACATATGTACAGGTATGAATAATGAACTGGTTAGAATAATAGTATTTGGTTTCGTTTCGGCTACAAGACTGAACTTATTCTTGTACTATATTTTTTTAAGATGCTCTTACGAAAACATGCACTATATTTACGCATTTTAAAAGAATCAATCACAATTGGACATAATATTTGACCCACATTACAGCCCTTTAAGACGTTGATGTTTCTTTTCGCATGCTAGGGTGTTTACTACGGCACAGCATTGTTTATAGTGCGTTCCAATTCGTCAAGTCACGGTAGCTGTCCGGCCTGTCATGCACCATGTGGTTACAGCTGCGAATTCGTTTCACGCCCCGACTAGACAGGTCTTTAATCGACCGATCAGTTGGTGTACTGACCCGGTGCGACCTTTGTGATGGTGGTGTTTGGTAGGCAGCAGTTTTATTTGGCAGAAATATTTGGAATTCGCTAGTTGGACAGCTCGCTTTTGAACACAGCATAGTAACGATGGTTTGAAAGTCTAGTTGTGTCGAAATTTTCAAAGTATCTGATGATGGTAATTAATTCTCAATCGGTTTTATGCGGTTATTTAGTTACTACAGCAGATTTAAACGTGTTTGATGTTATAAACTATCAACAGTAATTCAACCCGTGAAACTAGGGGATTTTCAGCTAAATACAACTAAATACAAACCAACTTAAAACTGCTGTCGATACAGAGGTCAATTTATTATTTTTATTTAAAAATAGACTATTACGAGCCATGGTTCTGTTTGTTTATTTTAACATGATATTTCAATTCCTACTGCTTGAATAGTAGAGAAAGAAAACCTAAGTTTTGATTGATATTTACACGCCAATTTTGGTCTCTAAATTACTACAGCTTGATTGTCATATAATAAAAATTAACGGATTGTAAAAAATGTGTGTACGTTGTAAAAAATGTGTGTACTCAAATATTCATAAATTTTAAAACATTTTATTCTATCGTTTAACGATTTCGTTTTATCTTTTGACGAGCTGTTGCTTTAAATGAATAAGAGTAACCAAGAGAATTCTCCAACTCTTGAACATTCGTCTGCTTTTTATTTAATAAACGATGAACAAAACTAACCTCAAGTATCAAGTGTTTTACCTCTATATGATATGGTGTGGTGCCAGTACTGTCGTGTAAAGGATAGAGAAATGAAGTAATCATATTGTATTTAAATCTTTTACACTTGTGCTTTCTCTATGATTGTTTTTTCCGTCATCTTCATTTCATTTATGTTGGATGATAATTTAAGAAGTAGGTAAGGATATGCTCAAGCATCTGGATTATGAAGTTTTTGAGTAAATTGTTTTTTAAGACTTATAAATATAAAATTTAAAAAAATAAACCAAGGAGTATTAGCTTCATTGATCCGAAGTTCTATTCCATTGGATCTAAAACATGAATAAACATGGAACGTATGTATATTTATGTGAAATAAAGCCTCCTATAGTCATCGTTTTAGCCCTTGGCTATTTATGTTTAGTTCTGTTTATGCGTCGGTGATTTTTGAAGCAAGGGCATCAACAAGGACGGTAAACTTCTTCCGAAATCAGGTTTTCAGAATGAGGATCATATAACCTGACGTTGTTTCCTCAATGTGCCATCCCTGAGGTTCTCATCGCAAATCCCAGTCCTGCATGGGAGGCAGCTCAATTCAATAGGATTGAAAAAAATCGCATCCTCGCTCTTAACGTTCACAAACAGGGCTGTGATTCACTTCCATTCGAGGCACTGCTATCGGTCCAAGGTGAACGAGTGCTCCTGGTGGCTGCACTCAAGGAACTAAGGGCACCAAGACCACCGTGCGTTGCGATCAGCGTTCGGGTTTGACAAGTAAGGGCCAGCAATCGAAACGCTCGCGATGAGGTTGAGAATTCCCACCAGGGTCCTGTGGTTCAGTAGTCCAGTTTTTCCCATCATCATAGGTGGCAAACCTGTTTCTGTCGCCGCTGCTCGGTCGAGCTGTCTGAGTTGGCACGGAAAATGGAAACTGCTGTTACCGGGGACTTTTACTTTCGTACACGTAAAATGTACCCCATCCCATGACGATTGGTTCGGCAATCACCTCAACCATATCATATTTTTTAACTGTACTACCAATCTGCAGATCTTTTGGTTATAAGTAACACTAAAACCATTTGGAACCTCTCGAATACAACTCTGTAACCGCTGGCATTCGGCTTATAACCGTACTCGCATTCGGGAACCGAATTCAAGGTTGATCTTACCGCTCGGCTGACTTGCGATGGTTGCGGTCATTCAAAAGGAAAGCACAACAGAGGTCAGAGAAAGTGTGCCTTAAAAGTAGCACGCACCGAAAGTGACACGCGATTGAACTCTGTTTGCGGATCAACGTGATGTAATCGACGAAGGGTCGCTGCTGGAAACCGGTCAGATGTGACCTAATTTATATACATCATGTGCAACCCAAATCAGGGCTTTAGCTCTACTCGGAGCAAATGGAATATATACTTATTGTATTTCTTGTGCGTAAAAGTGATTGGAAAATCATATAATTTAAATTAAATGCATATGAAATATATGTTTTAAAATATCTCTTATTCAAAAATAAAGAATTTACTGGAAGTTATCCTAACAGATATCATAAGAGCCTTTTCTAGCAATTTTTACTAAGTTGCAGTTGAATTAGTTTTTGAGGCATCATCATTAAGAATTTGTGTAATAACTAATAACATGCCTATTTATTAATTATGTTTATTAACGTATGTTTATTGCGTAAAAAAGAGGATAGTATTTTTATTGTGAATCGTATGCTGTTTGTCAACCGTTTTCTATGAATCGTTATGGACTTGTGATTCTTAACATACCGATAGCCTTCGTTCCGTTAAAAAGTATCCGTTTCGATCGATTTACGATGCTGTTTTCCACTTTGTTAACATGTGTTGATAGCTTCACGAAACAACGTGTCGTAACGTGCCAGCACACCATCGTCTGCCAATAGTTCGATGCAAGTTTTCCGCCTCGTATCTTGCCTTGCTTGTTTGCAAATGTACCGAAAATTGATTTCATGATTTATTAAATTTTTGCACATTTTTTGTGGCGTGAAACGTTCCACCATGCGATACAATTTGGCTCTCGAGATCCTTAACTATGGTTTTATTCCTCCCTTACAGACATCAATATCAAAAGCAAGCCTTTCCTTCACGGATGTTTATTGAATTAGTTTCGTCGCGAGCCCGTGCACGGTGAAATGCCACATTCTCGATGAGCTGTCGAGCGTGAAATTTATTTCGGACGAGCTTTGCAACGGCAGCTACGGGTGAACCAATATCATCCGCCAATCGACAACGGCATCGACGGCTGCGTCCTCGGCGTTTTGGTTTTGGGTTATTCGGGTGTGAGTGTGTGTGTCGTTGCAATTGTTTTTGCGCGATGTGCGAAACTGCGTTACGAGTGTGGCCGAAATACTTGAAATGGCCCAGGTAGCTAAGTGTTGCTCTTGGAATCAAATGACTAGCTGATTGGTTCTTGTTTGGAGAAGTGTGTGTTTGCTTCACAACCTTGCATGTGAATTGTTCGTTTAGGATGGGTTAAGCTTAATCTGTTTATTTGAAGGTTCAGTTTGTTATAGCTAGATTGCAATTTACAGCAAGATTGACTTTTTTTGGGCGTTTCACAGAAAAACCAACAAAGCATGCAAGGTAGGCAATGAACCAATGGTGCAAGGTCGGTTTAAAGGTACAAATATACAACAAACAGTTTAATTTAAAGTATTGCTGTAAAAGAATTCATAATTTTTTTACCATCATCATCGACATACGTTATAAAAATAACTAAAATTCTGAAATTTTTGGAACTATAAGAAATAACAAACTTTATTGACGATTGTAGGAAAGCTCATAGGAATATATTGCTACTAGGAGTACGGAATGTCCACTGGACCACCAGCAGCGATGCATAGGATCGTTAGAATGGAGGACGTTAAATCGATTGAATACACCGATGCACATCGAACAAAGATAACCGTGGAACAAATAAAAAACGATATATCTCTTTCGTCCTTCACGTACCATTAAAACAAATTGATCCTAATTGCACATAATTGATCTCTTTTTCCTTTCTTTCGAGTGGCTTTGATAAAAGATATCTGCTAATCAATTCTTTATACTTTTATCCTCATCACCATTGACAAAACGTTACCAAGCCCTCTTGTGTACTTAGCACAATGAATCGTTTCTGCTTCGATTGAAGTTAATCCCCCATCGCGGATATCGACCCGTCTTCTCTTGCACATTTCTCACTCATGGGCGCGTTCCGCTCTCGATCGTAATTCCCATTCGTGCCGTTTTCTCAATGCCAAGAGGTGTGAATTGTACGACACTCACCTCAAGGTGCTCAGGAGGAGTCTCGTGCAATGCACTTCAGTGCACATGTGAGACATTGTAGCGGCCTTCCCGTGGCCGTGCGCTCTGAAGTGACTCATCTCATCTCGCGCACATAAGCTTCACCAGCTTCTTCGTCGTAGCGTCGATCACCCGACCAATAGGTTTCGCATTTTTATGATTAATTACGCACGTGGACAAACGCTGTGGGACGGAACGGCTTCGGGCAGTAAAGGTGGTGGCTGTCTATAGCTGTGACGCAAGGTCGCGCGATGGGTCTTGGGGTCTCCATTAGCAGCGCTTTGGCATTGGTTTATGGGTGATTTGCGTGCCGTTGGGAGGGTCCTTGGTTGAGTTGCGTCGCGCGGTGAAAGGTTCCGGTTCTAGACGCGCTACACAGTCCGGATGTGGGAAACATAAATTAGACAAAAATATTGCCTATCATTGGTCGTTAGTGGACGTGTTTGGAAAATCGTTCGAAACCAGTGCTCGATGATCTTGAACCACTTTGTGCATCGAATCAGTCGATGACCGGTTAGATTCGTTCCGGAAATGTAAAAAAAATAAAAAATCAATTCTAATTTTATGTTATGTTTTGCTATTTTTAAAAAAATACCCCCACAAAGAAACGGAACAACGACATTTTATTACTCGAACAGAAAGACCTACAACCAACTTGAAGGGTCGACTGCAGACCCCAAAAGCAGAAAAGAAAATGCACATAAACCGAACAACCCGATTTGTAGACAAGGGACTAATTTGTTAACCGAGCTGCCTCGAATTTATCGGTTGCCCGAGAAGGCGTCAAAGCTGGAAACCCGGGCGCGTTCGTTACACGTACTGCCCTGGAGCAAACATCCATCAACACAATCGTTGCGGTTCGCTCAGCTCAACTCATGACACACGCCACACGCCTTATACAACAAGCCGAATGTTGTTTGACATTCAGGCGAGACCGACCAACCGAGGCGGGATGTGTATGTTGTTCTGTTCGACAAAATAATTTCATCCACCACGCGGGACTGCCCTCGAAAGCGTGGCATTTATTGATGTCGCAAAAATCTTGATCCACCGGGTTAAATGTTTTCCACCCGGCAAAGCGCGACGTGGCGTGGCCCGATGAATAGGTGTTAAATTTGTATGAATTATAATTATGAATAATGTATAGGCGAGTTTCGGTTACACGTTGTGTGCACTTGTACGCTTAATTGTGCGAGAGCGTGGTCGAGAAGTGTCGCGTACTTGTTGCGCAATGGATCATTCAAACGAAGCCTCTGATTCTTTGGTTTCAATCCATCCCATCGTATCAGCCTCGCGACAAGGAACGATCGTACGTAGTCGTACCCTTCCTTACGAATCGATTTAAATGACGTAAAACCCTTTCCCGGCTCAACTGTGCTCGCGGTTGGCGTTGTCACGACGGGTGGCCCTACGGGCCCATTGCGATGATTAATGCCAAATGGGTCAATGAATGAGCTAGAAGAAAGCCCTTGCTTCGAAGGACTTGCTGCAAAGCGGTCGAGCAGGTGGATTAAGATATTAGTGGCCCGCTAATGGCCATCCAGGGGTCTATCGTTTACAGATCAACCGTGCTGACAAATGGAATGATGTATTACGAGCGGCAGAAAGTAGCTCAATCCGTTTAAAAGCCTGCGATGTAGATATGATATTCACTTAAGCTACTACATTGTGTGAAGTTGCGCCCAATGCTGAAGTTTTTAGACCATGCAACGTTTGGGGACCAGTTAGGGAAATGATTAGCTTTTGTGGTCTCTATTGGGCCCTAATAAAACGGTGTTCCTGTAGTCGTTTCACTTCCGCAACGGCGCGGGACGCATGAAGTCGTAAAAGCCGAGGACAACGTAGCCACTTCCTAGTGTTTCCTTCAGCAACATTCGTCATTACATTTCGCAACAACACTACCGAGACGAAAACCCTGCCCCGAAACAAGTTTCATCTCCCCACGGTTTTCACAAGTTCATCAGCTGCAACCGAAAGCGGTCGGAACACTACCGCCTTCAGGGCAGATGATCGCTCATGACATTGAACTCGAAAGTAGTATCATCATCCTTTTACCTCAGCGGTAAACCGGTTCGAACCGTTTCCCTGCTCATCTGCCGCATAACAAGAAGATGGAACAGCATCAGACGGTGACGCTACCAAATAAAGCGCTTCGAGTGGACGGATGATCAGCTGTTTTCGCTGTTAGCGGCCGAACGCATCGCGGACGTAACCTGTCGTCGAGCGAGAAGATGAGCGGAACGCGAGTTGAATGAACGCCGGCGTTATTGATCGATCGTACGGTGGTCGCTTGTATATTCAATTATGCAAGAAAACCGGTGCATTTTGGGGGCTCGATCGTATATGGCGAAAAAGGGGTGCGCGTTGGTTTACGTGTAGCGAATTTTTGATGGATACTGTTAATGTATGGAACAGTCTTTCGGCTGGTTGGTCTTTTTCGCTAATTGTTTTGGTTTTGGTCATACCCGACATTTTTCAAATTAGCGGTTTTTGTGTTTTAATTTATAAAAATTCCACTACCGATCAGTATCGAGCTTGTGTACTTAATGCTCACATAATCCTTTATATCACGATATATAACTCAAATTTTTGTGTGATAAATTCTGTACGACAAAGTCATGCCGCCCGAAATCGAAAAGTGCCTAAAATTTCACAAGCTGCATGAATTTAGCGGGCATTTTTGGCATTTCTCAAGGTTTGAACAGCGCCACACGGTGCGATGCCGTGAGCGTAAATGTCGCATAAAAATGGCCATCACAAAACCGATTACGCACGATGGATTCAGTGACAGGGCGGACCATTATACGGTTTACTAAAGTTACCTTCGGCAATAATTGAGAATAAAACAAAATCATCTTAATTCGAGGCGAGTTTTGGTACCGCAGGGTCGGACCTTACATTATTTAGCATCCAATCGTCCGCAGCCGTTGGTGTTGTGATTTGAAAGGGAACAATTTGATTGTTTTCATGGTTTCTGGAGATAAGTTATTGTGAGAAATATTTCCATTATAAAATAAGGTAAGATTTTTTGCAACAGTTAGGGTAATGATGGCTAGTCGAACCCAACTGAAATTGAAATTTGTCGTTTTAACTACGTATCTTATTTCCAAAACAAGGTACAAGTAATTTATTACGAAAACTATTACTCTTTCCATCGAGCTACATCGCGTTTTTTGGTGGCATATCCCACGATGTTTATCCTCCTGCCATCGGGCAGCTCCTTTTTTGGCACAACACCGGCAATATGTCAACTGCGAAAGGGTGCGTACATGTGGCCTTGAATGTGATGGGGGAGAAAGAAAGAGAGAGAAAGAGAAAAAGGAGACAAATTGCGTCCGATGTACGCGACCGTTACGTCATGCGGGTAACGTTTAGCAAAAGTATGGGGGAGTTCTCATCGAAATTATCGAAAGCGAATGGTTTGATATGACCTGGGGAGACCACCCGAGAGGAGAGGTTATGTCACTGTCACAGTTTCGAAGATGCACGATCAGCATCCGATCCGGTGATCCAATTATAGGTGATCATCTTCGTGCCGCAGGTGGAGGTCATCTCGTTTCCTCAATATATTTCCTCGAAGTCGAAAACAATAAAACTAACCCGAAAACGCACCCGTAATGATGTGAAAACCCCGCGAGCCATATTGCCGCTGGAACGTTGTAAGTTTTATGGTACATGGGGTCGAAACATGTTAGGGTTTTGTCCTCGTGCATATCTTTCGTACGTCGCTCGATGGAAGATAGGTGTGATCATGTCAAGCGGCCGTCGACTAGAGCACCAAAAAGCAAGGTAATTAACCTTTGGCCTGTTCGTACCGCACGCAGAGGCAGTTGTTTAGGGGCACCGTTCTTAGTTTCTAGCCGCGGGTTTGCACGGGGTTTCGATTTCATCTGTCACCACCGTCGCGTGACGTCACGGATTACAATCTCTTCCACCCTCCCCTTCCAAAACCAGCGTACACAATGATGAATCAATCTCGTTCCCATCCGCCAGGTCGAGCGTATGCTGCCGGCAACCGGGGCCTCACGCGGAGTGGCGGATGGTTGGGCAATAAAATTCGACTAACAAGCTTGCGACAAAAATAAACAATCGACAAAAGACACTCACAAAAAAAATAATGCCCGTGCAACGGAGCCACGAGCAACGGCCGGCGCCGGCGGATTGGAGTAAAAATCACCCAAAATTCACGAGTCGGACGGTGGCGGCCGGTACCTTGCCGTACGGTTTGTAGGTGAGAAATTTCCATCTCAAACTGTCCCCATCTCGAGGTTGATCGTATGCGCGCTGGTCGGTCGGAAGGAAGGGATTCCAAAATCCAAAGCTACCAAAACTAAAAGCAAAAAACCAAAAATAAAATAACGCCAACTCGTACCCCATCCTAACCGTTCGTCGATTCGGCGTCGCGAAGTGTGATCAGTTCTGTGTGCATGTTTTTTTTTATTTTTCAACGAAGAAGGTCACCCCCATCTTCGCACCTTCGGTAGGCTTCTTCGCGTTTGTGGAAACGATGTGCTTGGCGAACCGTTGAGCGAACTCGCGCGTCGGAGCACGCGTCTCGAGATGTTGGTATTTTTTCATATAAATATTAGACCAAACGCTTCCAGAGGTATCATTACATCGCCAGCTTCGATTTAGTGCAGACCTGCAAACCGCTAAGATGGCTTTTAAGGTGAGTTGAACGAGACACATGTGTGTGAGCGATCGTGTGACGGGTGACATTACTGTGGAGTGCCGCAGCGAGTGCGATCACAGTGTACGATCAGTGCGTGGTGTCTGTGGCTCGCAGATTCCCGGAGTGCACTGGAGTGTCGGTTTTGGTGCAGTGATGTTGTAAGACGGTTCTGTTTTTTTTTTGTTGCTCTCCACCAGATTGTTGTTCTGTTCGCCACCCTGGCTTGCGCCAGCGCCGGTTACGTCGAACCGGAACACCACCAGCTGTCGTACGCTGCTGCCCCAGTGGCTCACTACTCGTCGGCTCCGGCCGTGAGCTACAGCTCCATCACCCGTCAGGATACGCCGAAGCTGGCCGTAGCCAAGCACGTCGCGTACGCCGAGCCGGCGGTGCACTATGCTGCCCCACTGACCAAGACCTACGCCGTCCATGAGCCCGCCCTGAAGACGGTCGTCGCCCAGCCTGCCTACACCAAGACCGTGTACGCCCAGGAACCGGCCCATGTGTATGCCCATGCCGCCCCGGTTGTTGCCGCCAAGACTGTGTCGTACGCCGCCCCGCAGGTGCACTATCAGGCTCCTCTGCTGAAGAACGTTGAGTACACCAAGACCCTGGCCTACGCTCCGGTCGCCAAGACTTTCGTCTCCGAGCCGGCTTACACGAAGCACGTCGTTGCCGAGCCCACCTATACGAAGACGCTCCTTGCCCAACCGGCCTACACCAAGACCGCGTACGTCTCGCAGCCAACCTACACCAAGACCCTGGTCGCTGAGCACCAGCCCCTGTACCACCACAGCACGCCTGTGTACGCTCATGCCGCACCCGTTGTCGCCGCCAAGACTCTGAGCTACGAGCCTGCTGGCCATGTGTCGCACGTCAGCTACGCCGACAACAGCGCCCAGTACGCTTGGTAAGCGCTGCAGGATAGTCACCGAAGCGCGATAAATCATCCCGAAACGATCGCGTGGAGTTCTCCGAAACGATCGAAACCAGCGAAGAATACTGCTCAGGAACACAAATGTTTAAAATCAATGTTGAATTGTCGTTGAAAATACATAACTTATTTTGAGTTCATACAAAAACTAACTACATTTGACAGTTTACAATCCGAAAGAAAGCTCCACCGCAATAAAAGAGCAACAAATGCATGTTCAGTTGGTTTTTAGTAACGACAAATGGGATCGCACGGTTTCGTGCATAATTGCCCAACTTAATCTTCTGCAGGTTATGAATTGGAATCTCAAATTGACTACGAGAAGGAAATGTGGTCAAATATATGTACTCTAAGCGATAGGAAGCAATAACGAGGTGATCAACTTATCATTTGATGAAATCCTTCACATTACCATATGTGCTAAAGGTTCTATATCAGATTTTATTCAACGACAAGTCGTTCTTGAGAACATTCTCATAATGCGAACAGGTTATCAAACTAATTAACCTCTAATTCTGTACATTAAACCTTCCAATGAGCGAAAATATGTTCATATTCATTGTCACATTTTAGTTTGATATGACTAACATGTTTTAGATGTCAAACATTTCTGGAGAATCGAGCAGTTCTTCAAAAACAAAGCTTATATATAGACTTCTATACAGATTTTACTTATAATACTTTAGTATCCATGAGGTAATTACATCGGCTTAAAAAAATAGCACGATGCTTTACGTTGCTTAAGACGTATATGACATCTCCAGAAACGATATGTTATAAAAATATTACATAACAACACATTATGTTTAACAAACTGATAACATTGGGATTAATTAGTACTAATAGATCTGTAGCTTGCAAACATCAATATAATAGATGATAGTTTTCATGGGAGAGTAATGGCAATGATGGTCATCGAACTGCATTCTTTTTCTCTCTTTTTTCATTCTACGGGCTTACTAGACTGGTTAGTAGACTGATTAGTCACTTCTAGCCAAGGGAAAGAGCATTGCGTTGCTAATTGATAGACGGGGACTCAAACGAAATATGTAAAAGATGATAAACATAAATTCATCTAATTCACCACGCACCTGATCCTGAACTTTTTAGAGTTTTTTTATTTGAAAATAATAAACGCCACTGGTGTGAGTGAGGTTTTGAGGTTTGTTGAATTCAAGTAAAATGTTGAGACCCTTTTACACCTGTATTCCTATATTTATCTCATTACAAATAACTTCCACACCACAAACGGATGGGATTATATTTTCGTCGGTCCGGTTCGTTCCGTCGCAACCAAACAGCCTTGCCAATAGCATGGATTGCCGACAGCTGGGAGCTAGTCAGATGAGAGAAAGGTTAGGTGACGACGATCGTTGATCACTCCAAAACCTTAACCTTCGGTTGTTTGCATGGCTCGGCGAAACGACACGCACATTCATCCAGATATCGGCAAGTTTTGCGTCTCCAGTAGCCGGCGGCAACGTGTGTAGGTCATTCGCAGTGCTACGAAACGAGCCATGATGATGATCTAGTGTGCGATCACCGCGAACGACCGCTCATTACCCCATTTTAGGAACCGCTATAGCGTTCGGACGATAGTGTTTTGATGAATGAAATTTTTGCACTATCCAACAAACAAACATGGAAAGCGTTGAGCGGTGGTGAATTTGATTGTACCAAGCGATGGACGTTCTTGCAGCACATGACATTGAATTCAGTGATTATCCGAAGAAAACGCACATATGATCAACTCCGAGCATGAGCATCAATCAATCGCGTATAATGTAAAGCCACAACATAACACAACGATGTACTACTACCAACACGCAGGGCAACGAATTTAAATCAACCACCACCGACAGTCAGTCCTTGATGGGCGGCAATTCTGCGGCGTTCGGTAATTTTATCGTCGATTTTTGTTCCTCACGTTCCTCCTCACAGCACTTTCTCATCGTCGCTCTTCTTCGCGGCGAATGAAATTGGATGGAACCGAAATACTGGTTTCTGGGCGTTTTCTCATTTTGCGGATGTTGTTTTCGTTTGGCCCCAGCAATGGGCCCTATCGTTGGTCACGGTTTGGGTATTCCCTTTTTGTTGATCCTTTTCAGGCGCTCCTGACGCACTGGCGTATAAAACCCAAGAGCCTTCGTGCAAAGGGTGACACTCGCGAACGATACGGTGCATGAGACGCTGAGCGTTACGATGAATTGTTTTGTAAGTAGAATAGCAAAGTTGAAATGGCTTGTGATTTTGTGCAGCTAATTTGCTAATTTTTTTACAATTTCTTCCCAGATTGTATTCCTCTGTTGGTTCGTAGCGTTGGCTAGCGGTGGCTATGTCGAACATTACCAAGGTGCAACAAGTTTTACCTCGTTTGACCTGAAGTCATCTCCCATCCAAGGAAATAAGCTTGTACTCTCGAAACCAGCTGCAGCCTACCAGCCCAGTGTGCCCGCAATAAAAGGTTCGACCGATCACGCATCACTCACGAAAGTAGTTGCCTTCGAAACGAAGCCAGTAATTAGTACTGTCTATACGGCGCCGATCACGAAGATTCTGACCTACGCTAGCGCTCCCGTTCAGTATGCATCAAACCATCATTACAGCGCTCCGGTACAAGTAGCCGAGTGTGCTCTGCACGAACACAAAACTGTTGCACCCGTTCAAGCGACAGTGTCGTATTCGAGCCATTCGCCGTGGAGTCATGCGGCTTCTACCACAGCCACTCAGCAACAAACCATAGGTCAAACCCTATTACACAGTAACCCATCCCTGCACCAGGGTCCTTATGGTGGCAGCTCTGCAAATGCCCATATCGCATCACACCACTATACCGTTCCTATTGCGGTTGGGACTATAAGTTCCAGTGTCCCGCAAAAAGGATACACATCGTATGGTACTATTCACTCTCAAGCAACCGGGTTTGGTGCCTATCAGGGACACACTGCACCGGCTCCTATAGTTGAAACGTTGGTTGATGTACCTCCTCCAAAAGCTATCAGCACACAGGGGTCGAATGTGTATGGAGTTCAATCGTCAGGATCCAACCTACAAGCTATTGGCCTGCAAAGCATCGTACCAGTAAAAGCTACGTCCACGTCGAGCTACGCATCGTCTACCGGTTCTTGGAAGGAGACCAATAGTGCAGAAGGATACCCGACATCTCACCAGTACGGTGCCTCTGTACCGCCTCTCAAAACCACCCAGGTTTATGTGGCTCCGGTTGTAAAACTTCAGTCGGCCACTTCAACCTTTGCTGGAAATGCTGCCTGGAATCGGGAGAGTATCAAACAACATGGCCACAGTTTCACTACCACCCACAGCTACTCACCACCACCACCCAAGGATGCTTACCTTCCGCCCAGGACAGAAATTGTTGCCCCAGTTGCAGTTGCAGCTGTTGGATCGTCATCGTCTTCCCATTCATCATCTAGCTCAAACCAAGCGCAGCTAACACCATCCCGCGAATATCTACCTCCACGCGAGTATCTTCCACCGGTGGAGCCCAATAAAGCAACGGTAGCAACATCGTCCAGTGGCATCGGGTCAGTGTCGTACGAGAATGCACAAAAACTACAAACCTCGGACAAACTTTCGCAGCAGCAGCAGCAGCAGCAGCAGCATAGCATCCACAGCAGCTCCAGCACCACCACAAACCACGCTTCGCACGGTGGGTCACAGTATGGAGCAGCCGTGGTTCTGTCCCCACTGCACGTTTCCGTTCAGAAAACACCCGTTCTAGCCTACACCCCAAAGCACGATTGTACCCAAGATCATCAGCACCTTCATTATGGTGTGATTAGGCAGTAAAAATATACAACCCTACAAAATCGTTCACCCACAATAAACTAGTGACCTCTGCCATCGTAGAAGAACTTTGGTTGCGTTTACTGTGCTGTTTTACTACTGCGCGAGGGAGGAGTTGACCTTTCTAAAATGACTTAAAAAACGCTCGTCAGCCACGGCCATCCCTCCAGGGGTGAATTCCCATTTTGTGTGTGTGTGCGAGAGTTTTGTTTTCGAGGTCAACTGTTGAGGCACCATAGCGGATGTGTCAACACTGGGCGTCCAGAACTTATGAACGAAACACGAAGCTCGTGGTCTCGCGTAGCTTTCACGGGGCACTCTTTAATCGCCCCCGACAGCATTGACATTCTTCGCGAAGCGGTGGTTACGTCCTACGAACACGGCAAGTTCGATCGGTGTATGACATAGTGTTCGCTTGTCTTGTGGACTTGATTGCACCGTGCATTGCTTTCTCACGCTGCCCATCACAGGGTGATGGCTTGGGCGCTTACTGCTCGCATAACTGCGGCAGATTCCTAAGCAGAACAGAAATGTCTCCATTAGGAACTGGACACCTTCGAGGTCTCAGAGTTGGCGTTGAGTTTAATCACTATACGGCGCTATTACAATGTAGTCCAATTATTCCACCGCTCGGTTTGCGTCTACTCGCTAGCTAGCGGCGACAAACGGTCTCGAATTGCCGCGTCCAAGCGCTTTGTCCACTCATTTCCTCTCGGGTGTGACCCGCACACGGTTTACACAGCTCTTTTCGGTCCTCCCGCTACAGTAGCGCGTGCCCAATTTTTCCAAACCTGATTCCAAACGTTTGCTTCCCTGCATCGGAACGGGCGACATATCGCTTGCGGCACGAAGGATTCGGGTGCGTGAAAGGGTACGGTTTTGATACATTTTATTTCGGCACCGAACAACGCTCGCACACCGAAAACGACAATAACAATATGAAGGCCACGTGGAACTGGTTTCATGGAGTTGGTACAATTGTTGAACCAGAAACTGGTTGTGAGAGAGCGAACAGGGCAAACCCATCAGGCGAACCTGTGCGCTCGTCGGCTTGATACTAGTGCAAAGTGTTTACACCGACAGAGACAGCGCGATAGTCCTGATTTGTACTGTCGGTAAACGTACCAGCATCAGCCAGCGCACGCACAGGATGATCATGAACTGAACCGGCTCTTTCGAGCTGGGGGGCGTGTGTGATCTCGATTGTTATGCAACGGCTGTTACTGTGACGGAAATACGGTTTTTGGATATGGAACTTTTTTATATCGGTACGAACAAAATTTATTTGGTGGTATATTGTGAACAAAATGATTAATATTTTGTACGGTTTCATGAAATTCTCGCTATTACTTAACCATTTTTTTATGTTTATCACAATATAATTTGACCCTAATTAACATGTGCCTTAAAAAGGTAGAAAAACGGCTTTACTGGTATAGTCGTGATCAATGTAGTCCTATATCCGAGACTCTCTAGACTTGATTCTAGAAATTTCTTATTTTCTCCTGCAATTAATTTTAAGCACTTGCCGATAAAACTAGTAAATAAAATCAGTAGAATTTTCTAAAATGTGTTAAAATGTTTATAATTATAAAACATTCAAAAATAAATTCTATAATTGTTACATAAAAAAGAATTGTCATCCCAATTACTGAAGGCAGGAGCTTAATGTCTAGAAAACAGTTGTCGTTAAGTATTGTCTGATGCTATTGATTCATCGCACTATGTTTTACACTACGTCAAAAAGGATTAAAAATATGCTTACTCTGTTCAGTTTTGTTGTTAAATTGCTATCTATAAATTGATAAAATTCTCAGAAATCCATTCATTGAGAAACAAATAAAGAAAGTATAAATATGTTTTAAATTGGTTTACACGTATTATAAAACACATCATATGCTCAAGTAATGGTTATAACATTATTTTTTAAATAAAAACTAATTCTAGTTTTCACGTCGTGATACGTTCATGCAACAGTCTGCTCGATTGAATTATTGGAATGATCATTTATGGCTCAACTTATTTGTGCTGCGATAACACAACTGCAAAGCAGACAATTCCGGGGCTAAATACTGCTTAAATGAAGAAAACAATCTTCAATGACCCCTGTTTGGTAAGAGGCACTATGTGTAATGCGACGAATAACGAAAATCGAGGATAAAATTGTTTTAAAAAAAGGTTACAAAGAGTGTCGTTCATTTTGGCGTAAATTGTACATGTGTGTCGGTGTTATAACGGTCCTGTCACAAATAAAATCAATTCATTCACAATGCTTTGTACGAGAATCCGCGGCCAGGTAGTGGTAGGTAATATGATATCTCTACAAATCAACGGTATCCTTCCAGTGGAAGTGGGATGCCTACATTCACTTGGGTCGATTGATCGATGGTGGAACATTTCCACTCGGTGATACTACCGTGGTACTAATCAAAACGGTTTCTGTGGCGGTCCGCTACCTCCAGTAACTCCCCTTGAAGTACTTCCTTGTACCAGGCGTCACAAAATTCGGGCCGGGTGTTCCACACATACACGCAACGCGTATTGCATGAACCAAATGCCAACAATTTTGCGGTCGATTCGTCATCTTGCTGGTGCTGTTATTGCTATTATCGCGAGCCGGGCCTCCTCGGTGCAAAAGCGAAAGTAGGAGGCTCGTTTCTTACGGTCGATTGACTCCTTGGACGCTGCGAGCGATGCCGCACCACGGAACACCTCCCTACTCTTCGCGTTCGTGTGGTGAAAAAACACATTTGAGCACCACGTCGGCACACACGATCACCGGGTGGGATGCTGGCCGGCCGGGAGGGAGTACCCGGAGGGTGCGGTCGTGGTCCGAAGTGTTGCGCTAGAGCCGCTTTCGGTGGACATTTGAACAGAAAAGCGATCGGTAGGACATTTTGATATAAATATTGCTGCCAGTCGACGATTCAGTATCATTCAGGTGCTAAGCTCATCGGTAGTAACACGCCTTACAAGAACCGCACGTTTCAGGCATAATGGCATTCAAGGTAAAGTGTTGCGAACCGCGTCCTGGGCAAAGGGATTCACCGGGATTCTCGAGAGTGATCTTGTGTGATCGTGCGGCTAGAAAGTGATCGCATCCTATGAACTGGATGTTTGTGATTTGCCCAACGTTGGTTGCTGTAAAGTGCTTGTGAAATAATGTTTTTGTTACCTTTTATTTGTTACCTCTTTGTGAATACAGTTCGTCGTTTTCCTGGCTTCGCTGGCCGTCGCTAGCGCTGGATACCTGGAGGCTGGCCATGCCGTCCAGTACGCCGCTCCGGTCGCTCACTACTCGCCGGCATCCGCGGTGAGCTACAGCACCATCTCGCAGGCTGCTCCGGCCAAGCTGGCGTATGCTGCCCCGGTCGCCAAGACCATCTCGTACGCCGCTCCTCAGGTGTACGCCGCCCCGCAGGTGTACGCTGCTGCCCCGGTTGCCAAGACCATCGTGTCCAGCCCGGCCGTCGGTGCCACGCACGAGAGCACCATCCGTTCGCACGACGGAACCATCTCGCACTACTCCAAGGCCGTCGATACCGCTTTCTCGAGCGTGCGCAAGTCTGACACCCGCATCACCAACGAGCTGCCCAAGCTTGCCTACGCCCAGCCCGTCCTGGCCAAGCAGGTTGCCTATGCTGCTGCCCCGGCTGTCCACACCACCTATGCCGCCCCGGCCGTCCACACCAGCTACGCCGCCCCGGCCGTCCACACTAGCTACGCTCATGCTGCTCCGGCTGTGACTTATGCTCATGCCGCCCCGGCCGTCCACACCACCTATGCTGCCCCGGCTGTCCACACCAGCTACTCGCACGCTGCCCCGGCTGTGACCTACGCTCATGCCGCCCCGGCCGTCCAGACCTATGCCCATGCTGCCCCGGCTGTGCACACCTATGCCGCTCCGGCCGTCCAGACCTATGCTCATGCTGCCCCGGCTGTCCACACCTATGCTGCCCCGGCCGTCCAGACCTACGCCCATGCTGCTCCGGCTGTCCACACCTCCACCAAGACCCTCACCTACTCGCCGGCCGTCCAGGTTGCGCACACCACCTACGACGATTCCCATGCCCATTATGCCTGGTAAGAAGGTTCTACCTGAGCGAACATCCTGAAGCAATAGAAAACAACACCACTATTTATTAGAACAGACAAAAAACAGTTAAAAACTGCATTGTTGAGTTTCTGTTTGCAACGATGCGAACATTCGGCGTCCTCTGCGCGCAGAGGAAGCAATACAGCCATCTCGAATGTTGACCATTTTTGTGTGAAATACAATACAAACTACTGAAAATTATGTGTACGTGTGTGGCGAAGTTGATGACATGGATGAAAACATTACCACGAATCGGTTGGCGCGATTTTTGGAAATGTAGAAATTGACAGAATCTCATTTTCTCCTACATATTGTCTGACTATTTTGCGAATTCAAAAACGTTCATCGTTGGTATAGAAATGCTTTAGAAGGCTTATACGATGAATAACATTTAATTTATGATTGCCATTTAATTTAATGCAAGATTGTGCAAAGAGTGATAACATGTAGAAAAAAATCCTTAGGAGGTACAGCTGTTCCTAAAATTATTCCGTCAAAATCAGGCGGTAATACGTTAACATCGGTACTGCTAGAACAAGATTCACCGTCTTTATACCTTTTTTGGGGAAGGCTTAAAGCAATAAAGTCCCTATGATGTGTTGCCCTTGTCACTCTTCTGCCCCAACCAGTCTAATAGAACTGTCCGAATTTAAGTAGCAGTGAGCTTGTCTTATAATTCCTTGAGCTTGCTGTTGTATAAATTACTCAACTTTCTTTAGATACATAACACATTCAGAGCATATTCTTCTCATATATTATGTGTTTCTTTTACTTGTTCTTCTTAAAATATTCTTTAGAAGTTTTATTACACTCGCGATATTCGTTTAATGTGTAAATCTTTAGATGCCATTGAAAAATTTAAACAAAACATGTTTTCTACTCTGCCACTTTTTGTCACTGTATTCTTACCTTACTCAAAAAGGTTTAAAAGAAGTGAAACATAATGATTACGTGAGTTTAAAAGGATTATTACATAATCATCGAAGCAAGATTTCCCTTCATATTTGTCATGTACCATAGAACTACGCCAAGACTTTGCATGTTTCCCAATGATCAATTTTTCTTTTCAGTGATGATATGATCAAGTGAATGAATATACACCACGGAATATTATGGACAGTAGCTACAGATAACACAGAAAATGGTATAGATTTATTTACTATAAACTCTAAGAGAATATACGTCAAAATGTTGTTTAATTCATTTAACAATGTACAAATTTCAGTTTTCACTGTTCTTCGTCTCTTTGCCAACTACATCATCCACACCGTTGGCAACAACGATGCTGTGATTGATTTAAATGTTCTCCATCATTGTCTAGTAACGTCCACCTAACATCCAACGTCCTGTTTTGTTTGTTTTGTTTTTTTTTATGTTGTGTTGTCTCACTTTTTCTTACGAACAAGTGTAAAACGCAATCGACACACAACAAACGATATTTTTATAAAAAAAGTGTGCTATTAAAGAAATAAGCATTGCGAATTTAAAGACTTTGCCGGATCTGGGTAATTATGCGACTAATTTATTGAAATTATCATTTATTAGGCCTCATCATGATTCAGACCAGGGAACAGAATATTGTATTCACCTTTGCTGAAGAAAAATCTCTGTGGACGATGCCTTTGATATAAAACTGGGTTTAAATGCTAAGAACAGTAGGATCTTGTTTCGTTAGACTTGAAAATTGAACCGAGGACTAGCTATGCCGAATTATTGGGTATGCTGTTCTACTTTTATCTTAACGATACACGCTACAGTGAAAAGGGTTACAAGTTGTACTTTACCAGCTTTTGAAAGACTTTTAAATAGACAAATAAATAGTTAGTTAAAATTATTATTAAATGTGAGTGCTCTTAACTATTCGTCATGATGAATGTTGGTTGATATTGATAAACCAATCAATGACAGTAAATCAATAAATCATAAAATAAATTCATAGAAAACTGAAAAATAGTATCAACATCAAACGATGTTTATGTAAACATCGTTAGTGTTATGGACTTAAATAACCATAATAATTAGGCTATTATAAACCGTGTAGAATCGTAAATTGTATTAAAAATTATTTAAATTTATACAGAACATAGTATAACAGTATCATACGATAGAATAGTATAGTATCATAGTATCATAGTAAAGTATCTATATAAAAGGTGAAAATATGACAACAATATATTACACAATACAACAACATTTTTACAATAAATTTATTTAAAAAAATTCCATTTCTAATAAATTCTTTGACAAATTTTCATTCAATTTCGAACACAAATATTTATACAGAATAGGAAATATAAGTTTGAACGACCCATATACATAAAAACTGTAAATCGGAAAGAAATGTTTTAAAAGCTTTTTCAAAACATGAGTTACTCATATAAAGGAAAATGTACATCGGTAAGGATCATTTTAAATTCTTAAATCTCTTCGAAAATCGATAACGTTATTTATTTTACCAAAATATACCGAAAGTATAGGTCTAAAATGTGAAACCAGAATATGATGTATCCAAAGCTTGGAACATGACTCCGTGGCTCTTTATACTACTAGACTTGATTGCGTAATGGTATGAAATCGTTTAACGCTAATTAACTTCAGAACATAGCAACCGATTAAAAGAACGAAATCAATAAGATAACAGAATTCGAGTTAAAGAGAGCGTGAGAGATAGAACCGACAACGTTATTACGATGTGAAATGTCAAGGTTTCTTTGACCATTGTTTACGACCTGCTAAAACAGCATTGGCACCTATTTGCTCGAAAACAATTACAAAAAAAACCCATTTACCAGCATGTCCTTTCTCCGGGAACACACAACAGTAAAAGATCAATGTTGATAGATGCGTGCAAAAAGCATAGCTAATTTATCCATATCTGGTCGTGTCGATTCATCATACCACGGATCGATCGACTTATGTGATTTGGCGTTAACGGTTACGGTGCTCATACTCGGAGTGTTTTCAACCTATTGTTTTGTAAAAAATGTTGAGTTTAGTTTCAGTAATTTTTTCCACCTTTAAGCAAAAGGATAAACACAATTCGGACAACAAGCTGAAAGTGACTGCGAATTGAGTGATAAAACACGGTAAAGTAAATATCATGCGAAATGCCAAATTTCTTCCTTTTCTAGAACGTGATTACGCACACACTGCGCCCATTACGAGACTGACCGGCCCCTGTTACCGTGTGGTGATGGTATAAAGGATTATAGCGAACGCGAAGGTAACCTTCCTTGAAACGGGTTGGGTTGCCATGGTTTATTTTTGCCTTCCCTTCCTTACTGGATGCTGGTCACCCGCGCGAAAGAAGGGGATTCCGTTTGAAGCTGGGCTCCCTCCCCGACGGGAGCTCACTAGTGACCCTCACCTTATACGCTTCCGCTCCCGTCTTTTCAGAACATTAAACTCACGTGTGGCTGACCACGCCACGCGCAATGGAGGGAGAGAAATAGTTTCCTTCACTCGCGCACACTTTCCACGACGCTTAATTGGGCGTGCGATGGATCGCTTTCTGGTGCGTTTTGTCCTTATTTTGTTCGCTCGGTGCGCTCGGGCTTCGAATGGAGTGGATGCAGCTGCAAGTGTTGTATAGGCGTGCAGGTTTTTTTCTTTCGCAGTTGCTTTTGCTTTTCGTGACTTTTTTTTTGACAATATTCATCATACGTTATCTTTCGCGACTTCGTCCTCGCGTGCTTGCGTCGCACGGTCTTCCCGGTGTGGTGTGGTTGTATAAATAATCGCGGTGCGGAACGAAACTGTATCATTGATCACCCAGCGTCTTCAGCAGCAACACCTTCGTCGAGTATCCAAAACTGCAATCCCGGCATAATGGCATTCAAGGTAAGAGCGGATAGATGATAGATGCTCCTAGAAGTAGCATTAGCTAATCTGGCCGGTTCTATTACAGTTCGTCGTTTTCCTGGCTTCGCTGGCCGTCGCTAGCGCTGGATACCTGGAGGCTGGCCATGCCGTCCAGTACGCCGCTCCGGTTGCTCACTACTCGCCGGCATCGTCGGTGAGCTACAGCACCATCTCGCAGGCTGCTCCGGCCAAGCTGGCGTATGCTGCCCCGGTCGCCAAGACCATCTCGTACGCCGCTCCTCAGGTGTACGCCGCCCCGCAGGTGTACGCTGCTGCCCCGGTTGCCAAGACCATCGTGTCCAGCCCGGCCGTCGGTGCCACGCACGAGAGCACCATCCGTTCGCACGACGGAACCATTTCGCACTACTCCAAGGCCGTCGATACCGCTTTCTCGAGCGTGCGCAAGTCTGACACCCGCATCACCAACGAGCTGCCCAAGCTTGCCTACGCCCAGCCCGTCCTGGCCAAGCAGGTTGCCTATGCTGCTGCCCCGGCTGTCCACACCACCTATGCCGCCCCGGCCGTCCAAACTACCTACGCTCATGCTGCTCCGGCTGTGACTTACTCCCATGCCGCCCCGGCCGTCCACACCACCTATGCCGCCCCGGCCGTCCAGACCTATGCTCATGCTGCTCCAGTTGTTGCCACCGCCACCAAGACGCTGACCTACTCGCCGGCCGTCCAGGTTGCCCACACCACCTACGAGGATGCTCATGCCCATTATGCCTGGTAAACAGCACGGTTTTGCGAAGATGATACAATGATCCCTTCCTGATCCTATTTATTCAATTGTTGTTACAATCTGTTCCATTGTTTGGTATTTTTACAAGCGCTGCAATACAGTTTCCGCTGTGTTGTAGTGTCAAAAATAATACAACATCATAAACAAAAAGCTGCAGTGTTAATCATTCGTTATTTGCATCGGTGTTGGGTATGATACTGGTTGAAAGAAATAAACTAGAATCGTAGTGTAACATCGTTTGAAAAAGAGCATTCTGTTTTCGTGGTGCAATAATGTATACAGTTTCCCAACATTTCTCACGGATTTTTTAAAGTAATTCATTTTAGGTTTAACTAAACACAAAAAAATAATAACATTTAAATATTTGTGCAGGATGTTGTAACAACTTATTTTTATTACTAGGTGATGGTAGAAAACATGATTTCTAAATAAAGTTTTGTTTTCAAAACTTCCTGTAAAAAACATTCCTTATTACAAAAAACGAACTCCAAAAGTGAAATTCACATTTTTTACTAAAATTGGGACACAATTTGGACTCAAAAGCATATAGTTAGTCCTATCGAGTCATAAAAAATATTATCTCGAATAAGTAGAAAACATTGTTGCGACGTGCTTTTGTGAATATCATTTCAGAAAAGATAAAAAACTCCATTATATCTTTGTAGAAAAATATATAGAGGTAAATTAAGTAGATTGGATTCTGAAAAACTTATGTGTATGAAAACTTATGTTTTTGGGAGATTTACATGTTTTGATCAAATATAACTTTATGGGTAAAATTTTCACTTGTAAGAAACAGCTTTCTGATACTATTGAACTGTAACAGAGAGCTACTTTACAATATGCTTGACAGAATTTAAAGCCCCACTTCTTGCTGTTTTCAGTTATACACAAACAACCAAAAGACCCAAAGCTTTGGGTAAAACATAAAAATACTTTTTAATCAGCAGTAGAACTAACTGAATTACCAACTTTTACTCATTGTGATGCACGGGAAAAAAAATCAAGAAAACTTGCATAAATCGCAAAGAAATAATAACGTTACGATCGTATGCGAATAGATTAGAGCACAAATCAAATGTTCGTAATAAAAAACATTATTTATTGTCGCAAATATCACATGTCCATCAAACATTTAATAAAACTTAATAATGTTTACCATCCGTGGGCAGAAACGTCTCCATAAGCGAGCTTCGGTGCATAGGACACCACCTTCTCACCATAGATCGGAGCTGGCTGAGCGAGGATGCTCTTGCCATACACCGGCTCAGCGATCAAGGTCTTG
>KI915051.1:2580490-2641081 GCA_000473445.2 Anopheles farauti
GGAATATATCCAGCGCTGACGCAGGCAAGGGAAGCGACAATCAGAACGAACTGAAATGAAACATTACACAGTAGAGTACTAATGATAGACCAGAAACTGTTTTACCTAGCTCTACTTACCTTGGAAGCCATTGCTGAAGGTGTGGTTAACTGAAAACAGTTCACTGAGTGATGTCAAAGCGATCACCTGTGGAAGCTTTTATACCGATGGCATTGTGCAAAAAATCGTCTTAGAGGATGTGAGTGGGGCAACAAACGGTGACCATCGAAACATTTTTTGCACTCCTTGTGTTGCATTCTTCTTTGATTTTGATGTTTTTGCTTTTGGACCATTGATTATTCGATTGGAGTTGAAATGTGTCACATTTTTACGCAAAGATGATATTGGTGATAATTCTTATATTTCGCATAATAGGTAGAATACGATCCAAACTGGTTAAAAAATGTCTTTGCATTTGAATGAGTTATTTTATTTCTTGCTTAAACCGAGAACCATGAAAAATATTTGTTACTTGTTTGTAACATAATATTTCTTATTTTTGGCTTTTTCAGATTTCACTAAAACAAAAATGAAACTTTTAAAAATTATGATGTTTTTAAACATAGATCTTCAATACAATAAAAAAAACTTCGATAATTTGAGTATGTTACAGTATGGTAAATGCAGAAGTGCAATCTTGTGAATTGGTAAATAACGAATGGATCAAGCAAAAAAAAATGATATATAACGAATTTGAAATAAATAGAACGTTGGCAATCAAGCCATCGTTTGTATTTCAACTATGTTGTACAGTTATGGGTATTTTGTTTTAATATTTGTTTTCTATTTAATTTTTAAAATTCCATTTCCAATGAGATTCCATGGATATTAAGTTCTGATACTTTTATGAATTCTCATGATCTCTACTAGCGTTTTAGTATTACTTGAAGTCACGAAAAATATTCTTCAGCTATGTGCATAATAGTATTTGTATTCCTCTTTGATTGAATTAATGATACAGACAATACTTGAATAACTGCTATTTCAAAACGTTATCTCAAATCAAATGTTTGGTGGGGTCTCTAGCGGTCAGTTTTATAACTAATCGACACGATGGTAGCAACGAACTCAAGCGTTGTGAAAGGTTTCGAAGCGTTTCTGAAAACGTCGAATCGTTTTCGCATATTGTAATCGTTTTGCAAGAAATTGAAATTATTTGAATGCTTGTAGATAATTTTGAGTTATTGAGAGTTATCAAAACTCAATCAAAATCAAAATACTAAATTCAGTTTCTCTTGAAAATGATTGTAACAGATAATTTTTTCCGTTAAATTATTTGTTTCCCATCGTAACGACCAATAAGGTTTTTGTTAGTGTCGTTGGTGTAGTGTAATTGGATCTGTAGAGTAATTTATACCACTGTCGCTGTATAGTCAACTATTGGTAGGGTAATCCTATAACCAATAGGATTAATGTCGCCAAGGTAAGATAATGAACAAATCGATGATATATGGTGCTTGTTTATCGAAATATGAAACTATCCTCAGTCAAGGATAGTATTTTTTTGTATTCAACCGGTATATCACGCTACCCGTGTTATACGCTACACAGGCTTCAAAAATTGTGATAAAATGTTTTTAAGTGAGACCCTGAGAAGGAAAAGTTGGCAGAATAACAAAATTGATTATAAAATTGCAATTTGCAGATTGCAGATTTTCAAGGAAGGGTCTATATGGCAATTGAAACTTGCATTTGACTTAACTGAGCTACAAATTAAAGATTAGAAATTATAGATTAAAAATTTAAAAAAAATCAATACTTTTTCAAAACTATATTTTCTTACATGTTTTTCCCACTGTGTGTTACTTTGTATGCTTTCGTTCCGCTATCAAACACATACACACAACTTGCTCGTTTTTCTCGTTCACGCATCGAATGCACACAGTGTCAGCGAGAACGCACTTTAAGAGCGGGAGAGACTGTTGCTACGCACAACAGGCTAATAATTACATAATGGACAATTTTTTTATATAAAAAAAACTTCTACAGCTACTGTTTTTAAAAATACGTTCAGTTCAATAGTATCGCGTACCTGGAGCGATTTCATTAAGTTTTGTTTTTGAACAGATAGTTTTATCGGCAAAACCAAAAGGTAAGGTTGATAAACATACATATGCGTACAAGCCAGTGATAGTTTTTTGTCCAGTAAAATGTGTCCAGTGTGCGAGCTACGGAGAGGAAGATAGACAAATTTGAGCGGTATCGTTCGCCAGAACGGGACGGAACAACCCGCACTTCATACAAATAGCCATCGAAATAGTGCTTTTGCAAATGTGAAGAAAGGAGATGCATGGAGAGAAAACTGGTAACGGCTGAGAGAGTTCTGTCCCCTGCACAACGGACCCAGCGGACGGGTAATGGACAATTTTGAGCGAATGTGTGCACCACGGAACATTGTGGATACAAAAAACCAGCACACGGCACCATATTTACGTGATGGGCGCCCAACGGCTGTTGCTGTCCCGCGCAAGTAAGCGATCGTGATCGTGCAGTGTGGTATCAAGTGGAAACGATGGCGTTTTAAAAATAACCAGCAGTAAGACATGTTTTGGACCGCGCGAGTCCCTAGTTGGCAAACGAGTGCATGATGTGAAGTGGTGGATCGTTCTTTGTATTTTGATGTATTAGCAGCGGCAAAGTGCAATAACGTCGGTTCCGCATCACTGGCACTAGAGCGTGCGATTCAATGTGGTTCGTTGTGTTGACGCGCGTTCGCTTATCGTTCCGCTTCCTGGCAAGTGCACGTCTTGCCCGAGAAAACGATGCACCATATAGTGAATTTGTAGCCTAAAATGGAACGATTTCGTTTCGTACTAGCTTAATTGTGTAGGCAATTTCTTTAAGTTAATTTGTGCTTTTGTGTGTATCGATGTGTGTTTGTTTCGTGGCTTGTCGTAAACGTGTTCGTTGTCCCACTAGTGAAAAGTGTTCGTCCCCGATTCGTGAGCAAAATTAATCCTTATAGCATAAAGCATCCTGCAAGCATCGTGAACTGCCAGTGGGGTAAACAGCTTGACAATCAACGCAGGAAGCGATTCACTTGAATGGAAAACCCCTATCTTAACAGGTAAGTGTATCGCTAACCCTGAACTCTTCACTGCATCGACGATAGCCGTGCGCCCGTGAACTGCTGCATTCCGGGGCGTGCAGGGGTACGACGTCGAAAACGGCTCACAGTTTCTGTTCGCCTCACTACCACCAACGCTCGATCGTACCAAACAAAGAAAGAAGCAACACATGCATGCTCGTTTCCAAACGCGGCGGCTTTTCTTTCCCCCCGAAGAAACGTTCAAGCTACTGTTTTTTTTCTCTGTTTTCCTTTTTATGTTGAGGTTACCGAATGGCTGGAACGAACAGCATCGTCACGCTTGAACGGCGTTGGCAGCTGTGTGTGGGGCCGCCAATCGTATGCATACAGGATGCAACAGATCGAGAAAATGCATTTACATCTTGAACGAAAGGTCGTGTGGAAGTACCGGACGGAGCAGCAGCAGCAGAAGCAGTGCTGATTCTCCAATTCTTGTTTGATGTTGCTTGTTTTCACTTCTTATTTCGTTTGGTTTCATGTCCCACTTGGCATACGAAAGCGTCCCGAAAGCAAGCGTTTTTTTATGTTGTAATCACGCTGGGAAGAAAGAAAACGCACACAGCTGCGCAGTGCAAGGCGTTGCCCATGACAACGCGTACAACGCGACGATTGCTCTGCGGACCAACACACCAATCGGTGAGGATAAACAAACGCACACCTACCCACTGCCGCGTGTGCAAGTCCTTGCGAGTGCAACAGATTGTGCTTGTGTGTGTGTGCGCGCGCGCGCTCTCCCGTGCTGCTTCCGCGTCCGTGTGTGCGTGGTACATGTAATGCACGTGAATGGCGTTCGTTCGACTCGTAAACGTTGTAACGCGCCTGAGCACGTCTAGCCGTCGGTTGTAAGGTTTTGTTTTTGGTTTTGCTTTGGTTTTCCTAATGGCAATCGAGCGCGAGAGCAACTTCCTAACCTTGACTTGCTGTAGATGCATGTTCTCTGCCACTTATGGTTCCATTGCCCATGAACGGAACGCGCTGAAGGCGAAGCAGGGCCACTTGGACACAACACACACACACAGACACACATACAAACACACACGCGTATGTGCAAATTTGCCGAAACGAAACGGAGCATCCTTGGGCGGTTTCTTCACATGATGCTTCGCCCTTTTTGACCGTCCTCCGCAAGGGAAATGTTCCGATCGCACAAAGAGATCGTGCTGATTTAATATTATCGTTCCTCTACCTGGTCTCGGATTTTTTCAAACTACGGAGTCTTTGTGCAGTGCGGATCCTGGATGTATCCGCGTGTCCTCGACACTTGCAATGCGTTTCGGACCTCATGCTGTCGAACGGTGCAAGGCCACACTGTTGGGACAATGTTTTGAGTTGGGGGAAAAGTCAAACCGGCACCATTGTCAAGCAGGCTGAGAGTGCCAGTTGCAATAGACGATAATAAAACCACAGCTTGGTAATTAAAAACATTCCTTCGCAGACCTATTTAGTAGGTGCTTATGTTTTACCGATATGGCGTATCGTTTTATCTGTTTCTAGCTTTGCATGGAATAGAGGAAAAGAAAGGCTTGTTACTTTTTACGGACGTCTCATGTTTCCTAAAATTGTCTATGAATCAAACGTAATAAACATGGCGTAATTAATTTTATAATGATTGGTAGCTGACTTTGATTGAAACCTGACGTGATAACAGACTTGTTATTGTTTGTAAAGCAGTGTTGTTTAAATCCGGTTAAGAAGTAAACCATAACTTGAGGAAAGGATTGTTTGAACATGTGTAAAAAGTGTCGTAGCATATTTTCATAATGCCGTCTCTCACAACGTACGTGAATATAGATTTGTATTATATTGTGTGAAAATGTTGTAGAATATTGTGAGAAAATGTAAATTTCGGAAAACAAATGCTATGAGATCCGTCAGTTTCTACAACGTTTAACAAATTCGAATTACAACGATTACAACCGCTTACTTTTTACTGCATCTATTTTATTTTAAACCTTTTTTTTGTTTCTTGTAGTTTGTTTGGATTGTTCAAACTTACACAAAGCTAGTAAAAAGCTGCATTGTTTAACTATAAGCTTTATGATATAAATACTTTTACCGTGAAGCTAAAGAGTTGACTGATTTTTTGAAATTGAGCGTATAAAATTAATTGCAATTGGTTGCATTTGATAATTCGCTTTCTTTGTTACGTTGATCCTGACTCTTCAACATTCAGCAGCAAATATGTTATGTACTTTACTTTGATCAAAAGTAATTATCAGCTCTAAATCTTGCACCTTTAGTTACATAATTCAAATTTACAAGAAATGCATGGAACGTAAGATAACATTGTCTTATTTAAGAAAAAAAATATTCATCCTTTTTAAAATGGTGAATAAATACTTTTTTGCAATTTTCGTTACAAACAAAATTTATCAAACTTAAACTAAAAGTATTTGAAAAGTGCAGAATGAAAGATCTGTGTGTGGAACATATCACAGTTACAGAGTTACAGAATATCTAAGCCAGACGAAAAAGAACTAAAATAAGTTTTAAAAATGGTATAGTCCTAAAGCCAAAATATCAGATTTTTATTCTATAATCTTGTTGTCTATAGTATTATCTTACAGTTCCACTTAAACATCCTGATATTCAGCCGTTTTTTTATCTCACGCTACTTGCGGTATTTCACAAATCTAACATTACAATTCGCATTGCCTTAACGTGTTTCAGCAAATATGATTTAATCATACCACAAAAAGTACCGAAGAACTTGAACACTCACGCATATAAACATCGGTTTTCTTTGTCTTTTATTCCTAGTCCACGTCCACGGTTCATAGCTTAACTTTTAAATTCGTGTATTTTAGAACATTGATTTACTGAATAATTGAAGGTGCATATTAGGCTTATACGTCTTTAGACCCTTATCAGTGACTGGGGAACGGTAACCTTCTAAGTGCGGCCCCTATTTAAGAGAATTCCTGCTCCAAACCCCGGTTTCTGTTGATGAAACTATTTCTTTCTGCTTCAGATATCGGTCAAAAGAATTCAGTTTATTTCCTTTTTTCGCTTGTCCTGGAAAACAACCTTTAGATAAAACATGGAAATGAATTTTCGAAACGAACGGCTCCGACGCTTACAACTTTTAATTTTGTAATTAACGCAGAGAAATGATTGGGAATAGTTATGTATTTGTGCAGTATCTGTCGCAATAGAAACCGACACTCTCGGTACACGTAACTGTAGGTTGAAATGAAAACCATAATCGCGCATGAACATTCCAACAAAAGTCATCGGAAACAAGTAAGGTTGTTACGAATCCGTGCTTAGACATTCCGAGACATCCTATAGCTACAACTGCAAACATAATTGGCATTCTCTAGACCGTCGGTAAATGATTGAAATTTAAAACCGTTTTATTTACCGCTTCCAGCAGTTCTCCCACACATAAACCACACTGAATGATTGACTCCAATTTATTCCGTACACTCAATCAAATTATACGCCTCATGCAACGTATAATTGAGAACACAAATATGTCGCGTACGAGAACAAACAAACAAACAGAGGCTGATCGGCAACTAAGCCAAATATGCATGGACAGATGTTGCACCTTTTGCACCTTTTGCTTCCCAGCCGCCGGTGTTGATGCAATGTCTACCGGAGCGAATAAATATCCCACCCGCCAACCGGTAGCCGGTACGACGTCCCCGTTCATTGACACCATCCGGGTGGTTGGATGGTATTAGCTTTGTGTGTGCTGTATCCACAGTCATCGGAGCTGATCGTTTGGTTGGACTAAAAAAAAAAACACACACACACACAACAGAAAGTGTTATCCATTACCGACCTACCCCAAGATGCCACACATTTGGCCACCCAACCCCGCCTGAAGCCAGTCTATGACACATGGAGTAGCAAAAGAAGAACGAAAAAAAAACGATCCGCCCGCATCAGTCGGTTTGTGGAAAAACTCACCGAAGCGTGAAGGCAACGACCTTCCCCGTGTGTAAAAAAGCAGACGAAATGCATCATCAACACCTTCACATCCCGTCTTGGATTCATTGTTTCGATGGGATTACCCGTTTCGATGTGTGTTAAAATCTGAAGAACACTACCCAATAGCCGGAACTTCCCGATTAGGTAAACTCTCGTGACACAATGGCCCTCCCATACTGCACCCGAAAGGGGTAATCACGGGGCAAGTGGATCGTGACAATGTTGTCCTTAGCAGCTCCACCTTCTATGTGTGTGTATGTGTGTCTGCACAAACAAAAGACATCGCAACAAACACCGAATGATCAATCGTGTTACTGACCCGCCACAACAAAATCGCGGAACGTTTCACGAGACAATGCAGCTGGGAATTTCGGCACTCGTGAAAGCGTGCCGGAAAACCTCAACTCCCGCCACTTACCGGCGAAAGCGACACGGAATGCGGTCGGCCAGCGTTACGGAATAAGGAAGGTGAACAACCGGCACACTTTGTGCTCCCGCTCTTCTTCCTGGCTTGCGCAGTCGGTGAGAAAAAACCGTACCGGAAAACCGTAGTACGCTCCGGGGATGCATGCCCCATCGCTGACCCCGCGACCGTGTCTGACGATGATGGTGACGGTGGAAAACTCACCAGACGGGTTTTCCTTTTTTTGCCGCTCAATTTCTACGATATTTCCCACAATATTCAACGGTGTGCACACCGAGAACGATGCGTCACCCACCGTGTACCGCATGGCGTCACGTACCGCGCTCCAACACATGGAGTGATGGTATTTGTGCTGTTTCTTTGTGTCCACAGTGTCCACACACCTCCCCGGCTCGATGCAGCTAAAAGCATGCACGCGGGTACCGTACGCGGTCTTTTGTTGGTAGCCGCGAAACTCTGGTCGCATCGTCGCATGAATCGTACGAGATTGCAGAGTTTGTTTTCTTTTCACTCCTTTTTCGTAGTGATGATCTTTCTTCCGCCACTTGCTGTTGCTGTTGCGTTCCTCTGCGGCTTAATTGCCTGATGCTATCCTATACTGCGGGTGCGAAATTTGAGCCATCACAAATGGAAGTTACTGCGGTTTGGTTTGCGATATGCGATATGTGACTGTTATTAAACGATGAAATGAAGATGAAACGATGAAACCACCGGCACGGTTAGGTGGAATGAATTTGTAAAATGTTTTCAATTCGGAGACCGCAAAGTACTGCAAAAGCATCATGCTTAGTGTTTGGGTAAAAAGATATGCCTTATTAATTAATCTCTTCAAAATAAGTAGTTAAATTAGTTGCTCTGATACAAGTGGAAATGTAATAAAAACATTTTTTCTTGTATAATTTTGGCTGTACATTACAGATGTTTTTAATGATACTCTAACTATTACGTGCAACTTGACGTGGAATGTTAATTTTCACACATGGATCATTAAATTAGATGCTTGTTAAAGTGTTCGCTTTCATTTACCATACGTTTATTGTATTCCAACGTGTTTGCACTAGTTTTGAATGCAATATTGTTATGCTATATTGATATTGGCTAATGGCTTATATTGAGAAAGGCTGTGGATTATAAAAAAAATAATTAAATACAAAATATTTATCTTTATCTCATGTCGCAACTACCGGAACACTCTCGTTGCTTCAAATGTATTCGTACTTGTATCAGATGCTTTTGATTTCTTTTCCAAACTAACTTCCTTTTCTGGCTTCTTCCAAGCGAAAAGTTTGTGTAAATTTGTGTACTCAAATAAATCCCTGTAAGAATCATAATTCCCATCCTCATTATTATCTTAAAAAAGGAGAATAAGATCGAGTAGATTAAAAGTTTATTTAAGAGCGCAGTTATCGACAGGTTGTTTATGCCCAATCCGTTAAATGTAACATAATTTAACATTCCAATTCTCGTTAAAAGCAAAACCAAACGTAAAATTACCTACAATGATTTTGAAGCAAAATCGACCATTACATATTGACCGAATTCGATTTCGAATTGAATTATTTTTCCTTAAAAAATATACACCCGTGGAATGCGAATACTAATCACGATCGAGATAGAGTAAATCATTTTGGAGTCGAAAAGTGCACTTGCATTTGAGAGAATGAATTATGCTACAAAATGTTGTCTTACATGCCAAAAGAGAGAGTTTGTTTTTGCGTCCTTTTTTGTATAAATGTACTAGGGTAAAGTAAAATAAATAAGAATAATCGAGGGTTCAGAATTTGGAAAGCAAAACGTGAATTACTTAGTAATTTGTCAACTAAAAGAAACAAACTTAACAGTGGGGAATTAAAAGACGTCTTTGAACGCTACATATTAATGGTTTTGCACGGTTTGGTTTTTTTGCCGCTTTATGAGAATGTTAGGTCCATTATTAGGTATATTTCCCGCGTTTTAGACATTTGTTACGAAATTGTTATTATTTTAAGGTATGCCATAGCAACGATATTCAAAAAGTATTTATTAAATTGCAATATTAAATTGCATTTTTCCCCTAATCTTAACATTGTTGTGAGAAGTCTGCCACCGAAACCCGTATTTTAAACCTCCCCTTGTTGCTACTTCTGCTGCGAACGCAGAAATTAAACCTCATTTCGGGCACCAAAAACAAACATGTTCTCCCTAGCTCCCTAGTGGGTGGCAGCTGTGTCTTCCGCCCCGAGTGAATGAAAGCGTCGCTACGATGGGTGGCGGTTCGTACGGTTCCGTCCGTCCGTCGTTTGCGCAAGTCTCGTGTCCTTGACTGTGGTAAAATAACTGTGTCGACCGGAGAGGTCGTTGCATCTTCGCTGGCCGAAGCAACCCGGCAGTGGCGTAGAGGGAACGGATGCAACAGTCAGTCGTGTTCGTAACCGTCATTGTTCGACGTCAGCCGGCGCCCTCGTTCTCGTCTCCCCGAAAAAGGGCCGGATTCGGCCACCGAAATCGGTTCGGTGTCGGAAAGTGTACGCGCAGGTTCGTTCACCCTCTGCGCACACACAGACACACATACGTCCAGGACACACTCCGGCGCTGCCATGTGTTGCAATTCCGGACAACGAACGGCGTGGGACAAAGGAAGCTTTTCGGTAAACGTGCAGCGAAGGCTTCGCGCAGCCAAAAGTGAAGTGAAGTATTTTTATCATTACTCATCATTATGCTGTGGGCTGGGCGCGCGAGGGGAGGGGTCGATGGAGGGCTTAAGCGAGCGAACATACACAATCGGTGTGTGTGAGTGCACCCGAGCTGGTTTGGGCCAAACATATCGAGGGGAGACTTAAACCAGTTTCTGGCTCGCTGGTGTTGGTGGTGTTGGTGTGTACGGGCGCTGCAAGATAGAACATCGCGACGAGCCCCACCAGCAAGCCGGACGCTGGTACTGAGACTGCGTATCCGCGTATGGTTGTCTTGCGCGCGCGAGGGTCGTTCCGAGCGTGTGTGCCAAACCGTCGCAGTCATCGTTTGTGCCTTGATGGAAGTGGAGTTGTGTGCTCCGGTTGGAGACGACGCTGGGCAACGGGCTTCGCGGGCTGTGCGGTTCTTACTTGAACGATTCCATTCTGGTGTGTCCACAATAAGCAAGAGCGAAAAAGGCAAAAACAAAAAGTAAAAAATTGCGTGTGTAAGCGGAACGCGACGCTATCCGCCGCAGATGATTCAATAAACGTTTCTACACATCAGACAGCAGCAGATCAGATCCGATCGTGCTGTGGTTAGACGGCGTCGTCGTTCGAAGGTTGTGCCGTTGTCGTGTCGTGTTCGTGCAAAAACGGCATGCAATAAAGGTGCAGCGGTGAGGATCATCCGAGGATCACAACACGGGTGGTCAGTGTGCAGTTTATTTATTTATTTTTTTTTTTGTGCAACGATTGTGAGTGCATTTATCCGTATATGGTGCCCGTTTGATACGCTACCGACCCGGTGCCGTCGTCGCTTTGCCGTTGTCCACGTTTGCGGCATCGCGTCTGCGAGGCTCTTTAAGGGGGAACGGCGTTGTTGTGTCATGATTGACTTGCAGTGGCACTAGAAGGTAGGCTTTCGGTACCAGCCGGTGGCAGCTGGCAGCTGGAAAAGTGACCTACTCACCATCGCACGTTTGCCACGATCACCAACCGTCCCATATCGTCGCGGAGTGCGCCCGCCGCTGAAGGAATTTCATTAAATAAAAGTAAGATAATTGTCGCCCACTTCCATTAATGGGCAGCGCAAACGGCAGCCGCGACGATTGTGTCCGTGGCTGGCTTGGCCCATTTCCATCGTCCTATAGCAAACGCGTCCTGCTGCAAGTGTGACAAGAATGGGCTTCCATCGAGGGGCTTTCGTGGGGGGGAGGGTGAGGTCAGTCACCTTGGGTTGGATCGTAGTTTTTGGTGAAGATTACGTTCTGATGTCACTAGCCGAGTGCTAACACGTACAAACAAACTATGCAAATAAAGTATGCGAAGCAGCCAACATCAAAATGGTGGCGTGTTCTATGCGGGTTGTGTGTGATGATATCGGTCAGTTTTGCTTCTTCGGCCACCGTTTCATATGGTCGTATTGGGTGAGTTCCCCATGAGACAGGTTTTGATTTCGGAGCGCTTGCTGGTGGTTTCTTCCCGTCGTGGCGATCCTGAGATCAGGTGCAAGCTGGATAAACCGTCCGCTATCGAACAGGTTTTTGGGCAGGAAATGGAACAGGAACCTGCATTCAGCTCAATGTGTTGCTCAAGTTTCGGGACGGAAGAGAACGGCGGTATTTTGCATGTAGTTTGGATCTTATCGCACGTTTTGCGGTCCGCTGATGGACGATGTGGTTGGATCGGGAGAACAACGCTTGAACAGTAGTCGTATAAGTAAGTAAGGTCAAGATGTTGGGGATTTTTGGAGATAAATATAACGAGGAACGGGCCTGCGGGAAAACAAAAAACCATCGGTCGTCTGGTGTCTGTGGAAAATGTGTTTATGTTTATGTAAAAAATAAATAGCAGACTTGCGGCAGTCCGTCTGGTTCGATTGAGTGCGATGAACGTTTTGTTTATTTAGACCAGGAACGTAAAAATAATGTACTATGGAGATTGACGTAGTAGATCGCCTTATTTGAACAACGTATATTGTATTGAACAGTGTATTGAACAGTATACGAGTATTGAACAGTGTTCGAAAATGTATTAATGTTTAAAAATAAATCAATAAACAACGATCAATTTCATCAGCCAGCACGCCGTCTCATCATATCATATTAGCATTGATTTCAAAGATCATCAGCAACATCTTTTGCGTCGTGCAAACATGTCCTCTTCATAAAGGTCAAATGTGCTTCATAACTCGATTGTGCGCTCGTTATCAAACACGCTGCCTGGTGTATACTTCATCCCGATTCTTGGGGCAGTATTAACGCTCAAGTGGCAGTGAAGGAAATTAAGCAATGTATTCACACTTTACAATTTGCTCGCAGCTAGCAAAAATGTTTACTTTATTGATAAGTAAATGGTGTGCACTTCGCGCTTCAGTCAATAAACTGCTTTTACCATCTGTTCATGGAATTGGTCGTGACAGTGGGGATTTTTTTTTTGCGATATGGCAACATTATTTACAACCTTTTTCGGAGAATTTAGATCGTATTAAACTAAGATAGAAAATAGAGTCAAAACTCTTACTTTCAGGAATGGATTCTTACATTAAAAGAGATTAAATAAGCAAATAAACGTAATCATCAAACCAAGTATAGCTAGAGTTTATTGAGCCATGTTCTGTACCATCTTAACACGATTAACGTGCACGTACTGAATTAAATATTCTGGTATCAATATTATTATTATCAACTTGTTTATTTGATTGTATATTCGCTAACCACTTGGCGAATACAAAACCGTTTATTTTTTAAAAGAGCATTGTATCTGTGGATGTGGATTGTAGAAATCATAGTAATAAATATCCAGTGACGTCATTCAGTATGGAAATTAGTTTTTACGTCGCTACATTCAACTATTCAAAACAACTACAGCTACATTCAACTACTCAAAAAAACTCTTCTCTCCAAGCTTATGGTGCTCAATATCTGTAATTTTAATATAATTTTCCCACAGATGTGACCTTGATTAGTATTGTCTATCGCTTTGATATATTTCTCAATACTTCTTCTTTGAGAGAATGGCCAAGGGAAAGACGTGCCCACTACCGCCTAGAACACTTATCTCTGCCATCATTGCTGGCTTCTTGCTGCAAGTTCAATGCGTCATCCTGTCTTGCACACATACGTTTACAGATACGTTCCGTTTTGTACTCCCGACATTGAATCATCCTTTGTACGTAAGATTTTTATGGGAGGTGTGTCGTGTGTACCACTTATCTTGCCTTCATATTGCAACACAAACAGCTGGGATACATTCACTGATTAAAAATCATTGCATCAGATTCGAATACCCGACGTAGGGCACGTTTCTCTCGAATCGCATTACATTCCTGCAGGTAGAGAACGTGTCGATCATAGCAGTTTATATCGGTTGGCTTTAGCCACCGTAGAGCCCATACGATTTGCATATTGATTTAACCCATTTGTTTGTCACATTCTCCCTTGCAGCAATCGTCGCGCACAGAAACGGAAAGCAATAAAACAAAATGAATGATCTCACGTGCCTGAAATCCCTGCGCGATGTGCTGCGGGACTTGGACGTGTACGATGTGCTGCAGGACTTCATACACCAGCGCGTGTTCAGCAGTGAGGAGTGCAACGAGATTATCAACGAGCCACAGGAAAGCTTCCGGCTGGACCTGATGTTCATCATGCTCGAGTACAAGCAGCACCGGGATCCGCAAATAGTGGCACGGTTTATGGACGCGCTGCGCGTCTACTACGACTGGATCGTGGAGAAATGGGAGTTCGGTCGGAATAAGGTGACGAAGGAGTACAACATGTATCAGTCCTATCGCAACGAATCGTTCATGCCGACGCACGCGACGATCAGCGTGTACCGCAAAGACTTGCGGTGGGCGATACACAAACATCTGATGTCTCTGTACCACGGTGTATCGGAGCATCGGTATCTGTTCATCTACGGCAAGATCGGTACCGGCAAGCAGACGCTCGTCTGCCAGGCGTGCGAGGACTTCACGATAGTTAGCCACATGAACTACAAAATCTTCTATCTGGATCTCGCGTACTGCACCACGAAGGAGACGATCCTCGAAATGTTGGAAAAGCTGCGCGTCCAGCTCGGCGACGCGGTGAAGCAGGAGGAGCGGGGCATTAACTACAGCTACCCGTCCAACAAGATCGACTATTGGAAGCGCACGTTCACCCAGGCGTTCGAGAAGGTGCTGTCCCAGAGTCTGCTGGTGTTGGCGCACGTGCGCGACGCCAAGCTGATCAAAGACTTCGACTTCAAGTGCAAAACGGTGGTGATCACGAGCAACAAGGACGTGGTGCACGAGGTCAGCGAAACGGAGCGCTTCGTCGTGGAGCTGCCGACGGGTTTTACCGAGTCGGAAGGGCTGGAGCTGTTTGCGCGCGCGCTCAAGAAGAAGACGAGCATGCTGCCACCGGAGGCGACGGAATTGTGTCGCGCGTGCCAGGGTAATCCGTTCCTGATCAACCTGATCGCGTTGCGCATGAGCGAAGAGTGCAGGAACGAAATACCGATCAACTGGAAGCAGCACATCGACAATCTGCAAAACTTTAGCATCGGCAAATCGGAGAAGGTTTCGCGGACGATCGCGTCCACGCTGGAGCAGTTCGGTGTGGAGGAGCAGCAGTGCTTTCGCGATCTGGTGATCTTCCGGGACAATGTGCCGCTGCCGTTGCAAGTAAATGCCATTGCTTAGTTTATCTTTACCCCTTACTACCTGCTACCTTACCAGCTGCTCGATTAACCCAACAACAACGACTCTCACTACTCATGTCACAGTTATGTTCTAACGTCTCACACTGTTTTATTTTGCACTTCGTCGTTATGTGTACCGCTAGATGCTGGAGAAGTACTGGGAGAAGGACAAGGAAACGACGGAATGTTTCCTTGCGAAGCTGGAGCGCAGGGGGCTGCTGGAGAAGCGTATCTGTAAGAACAAGATGTTCTACATGATGCAGTACATTTGCTATAACGATATAAAGCACCCGGCGCGTTCAGATATGAGCAAACTGCATCGTCGACTGCTCAAAAGTTATAGGTATGCACGCTTGTTTCTAATACCCAACTCGGCACCTGCTCCCATCCGTGCACGTGCTTGGTCCATGCGGACGTCATGTCTGGCTTCAAATATCTTCCGAAGGATATAAAGTAACACATAACCAATCACACACACACACTGGGTACTAGGACACACATATACCAATAATATTAACCTTTTTTGGATTTTTTTTTGTGCTGCAGCATTCGTGAGAAACTCGCACAACGCCGCGAGCTGGAGCTGAACAACGAGTTCCCGAACGATGATTACTTCCACTTCTACATCGGTTACCACATCGACGAAGCGAATGAGCACGAGCTCTTCCAGGTGCTGTATCAGGATTTTGGCTTTCTCGAGCAGAAGCTGCGCATCGCTGGACTGGCGAATACGGTCGGCGATTTGCGCAAGTATCAGGACTACATTTTCCCAACGACGGAGGACAAGGAATCGATCATCGATACGATGATCGATTTTCTGATGGTGGCGGAGTGTCTGCTTTCGGAGGACTCGCGGCTCCTGCAGCAGGCGTTGACCTACCCCGGGGAGATCGGTGATATGGCCAAAGTGCAGGTGGAAAAGTTCAAGAATCGTCTGTGGCTTCGGGATGTGTGAGTATCAACGGGGGTTTGCGTTTCATAATGTTCGTGCCACGAGTACCTGACCGTATGTGTTATCTTCTTCTTCCAAGGGCCCATTGCTTCGAATCGTCGGTGATGAAACTATGGCACCGTCCTGATAAGGTGCGGTTTCAAGACGATAATCATGTGTTTGTGTCGCTGGCAAACAACGATATCCAGCTGTGGAACCTTTCGGTCGAGTACCACGTACCACCGATGACGTTCAAGGGTTACGATGTGGATCAGATTAAGGATATGCAGCGCATCAATCAGTTCCTGGTGGCACTCAACCGGCGGGGACAGATCAAGGTGTGGTCGACGAAGAATCCACCCGACCGTCCGGACTATCGGCTGCAGGATACAACGCCACGCGCAGCGGAAATGACGCTCGAAATACCGGGCGGGTTCAGCTGCTTCAGCGTTCTGAAGCAGGACAACCACACGGAACTGATCGCGATCAGTGAGTCGGGCGTGCTGTGCGTGTACAAGGTGTACACGTCCGTGTTTCGCACCGATAAACCGGACATTAAACATCCGACGGGCATCCAGAACGCGTACACACTGCTACCGTTGCGGGACTTGGACAACCCGGAGGGTAGTGCGGTGCGCCGGTGTCTCTTTCTGGTGGATTCGAAGGGTGTGCACATGGGGGTGATTTTCAACATGCGATCGACCAGCGTCGAGTCACAGTTCGTGGAACCGTACGCGTTGAACGTGTACCAGCTGCCGGAAGCGTTCCTGTTCGTCAACGAGCGGCAGGTTCGGCAGCGGGCCGTACAATCGTTCGGACTGGACAACGCCACGGTCGTGTACGAAAGCAAGCACAGCGTCAATACGTGCAGTGTGATGACGGAGGACAAACGGTTTCTCGTGCTCGGCACGGAACGCGGCATGTCGATCGTCAACATTGCCGAGGGTGTGGAGGTACGACGCATGAACATCAGTCACTCGATCGTGGATCTCGACGTGGTAACGCTCGAGCAAAGCATGTCGCATGTGCTGTTGGCGTCGATCTCAAAGGACGGCGAAACGACAATGAACCTGTACAGTCTCTCGTTGGCCACTAGCAACCAGGTCGTTAGCAGTCAGTATCAGGTGGAGGGTACGACGGTATTCCTGGCCCGCCTGGATGACGATCCGGTTCTGCTGTACACGGTCGATCGGCACTGCCGACTTCAGCAGACCCCACTGCACGACACCGACTGGGGCGTTTCGCATGAGAAAACGTTTAAGCACGAGAAACTCGACGCACCCGTGCAGTGTTTGATCGAAACACGGTCGGCGTACTATTTTGGACTCGAAAATGGAAAGCTACTAAAAATGGGCGCGTGGCGTAGCAACGAAGCGATGAGGGAGTTGACTGATCTCGGCACGGAGGTAACGTATCTCGATCACTTCCGGTCGGGAACCGACAGTCCGGGCACGTGCGACATTTTGGTGACATCCGGCAGGGGCATCTGCAAAATATACGTAAACGAGTGTGAGGAGGTCGAGTTTAGCGACACGATTCGCAAGAGTTTCTTGCTGTACGATCGTTTTCTCCTACTGATCGGCGATCGCTGTTCGATACAGGTAAGAGGGTAACTTTTTTGTAGTTTCGCCTTTAGTTACAACACTCAGGTTGGTCCTGGTTCCACGTAAAACTACTCGGAATCGATGGAAACCATCTCCTAGAGCTCATTTGCTTTTGAAATCGAGTTCTAATACTGTTTTACCGTTTTCAGATTTATGACTTGGAAAACAAATCGATGGAAATAGTACAAAAAGAAATGGAACGGTCGTACGGTGCTGCGGCGTACCAGCAGCAGCCTCGATCGGCTCTGATCCTATGCACGGCCGACGGGATCGTCTATCATCTAGGGCTGCATGTGGCAGCGATCGAAGCGTTCGATTTGGCACCGTTCGATAAACTGGTCGAAATAGAGCCACTGCAAAACAAAGCCGGTCGCTCCGACGGTAACAATCTCATCTGCAGCTGTGCCTTGTCGGCGGACGGAGAGTTCTTGGCGCTTGGATGCACCGACGGACGGATCATCGTGCACCAGATGAATCTGAACCAGCGGTTGGGCGTGCTGGAATCGCACCAGTGCCCGGTGGCGGAGTTGTACTTTAGCAGCTGGAACGAGCCAGGCTCGCCGCACGTTTTGGTCAGCGTTGGAGAGCAAATACTGTTCTGGAATACAGACTTTCTGTACAACAACCAACCACGCAAAAGCTTCTCGAGCATACGGCTGTCGGGACGCTTCAGCAGCCGTAAGGCAGCGGCGATGATGGATACGTTGAATTCGCCGAACGATAGCCGCCGTTCGAATGGCAGCAATAATTCGGGTTTTTCGACCCCTGTCATGGGAAGTCCGCTGCAAAAGAGTTTCCTAAGCGATCGCTTCGACGAATCGTCCCACTGGTACGATAAGCGTGGCCCTGCCGGCAAACCGCATCTTCTCGCGTGCATCAAGCTTATCGGCCGGGCGAAACGGTTGATTATCAACCGTGAGTTTAGCAAATTTCTCACGATCGACGATGAAGGATACATCCACTATCTGCGGTTTTATCGACCGTCGTCCAACAGTCAGATGCTGATGCCACCGCCTGCCACCGTCGGGATGCGTTCATCGCCCGTTACGACGGCGACGATCACTACGGTGCCGACGGTAAGTGGCAATCCGAGCGTCACATACAACCAGTACCACCACGGTCTGATATGACGGTTGTTAGCAAGCGGACGAACCTTACGGGTTAGCTGTTACATCCTACTGTATATTGTATACACCTCCTTATACCGGTGAAACAAGAAGACGATGATATCAGAGCGGCGACGATAACGCATGCACTCGGTCGGTTTGTTCGTTTGCTTGTTTCATATGTTAATTTTTGTATTCTAAACCTCTAGTAGTTAGCAGCTCATCCTTTCCCTCAACAGCAACACGTGCCAAATAGCGAGATAATTTGGTGCTGCAGTCCTCGGCAGAACTTAAGAGTAAAATTTGTTAGGCAATTTGCGGTCGTGCGTACGATAGGTTAGTTGATGCGAAGGTATGCTCCTCTATCAGCATATCACGGTATACGTATAGACATTTTTTAAACTCTCGTGATAGGAACAGCGTTCCAGTCGATGTCGTAATCGGTTTGTGATTAGATATCACAGCATTTTAGCGAAAATGGCAGAAAAATAGACTTTTTATACGACTGGAACTGGATGATGAAGAGAAAAGTGTATTAACCCGCGTCTAACACTAGCGAATATCCTCGACTGAAACGACACCCTATGACGCAACGGGTGTTTGCGAGTGCATTTGCTTTTGTTATATTGTACATAATTTATATTAAAGTTTTGCTCAAGCAGCCTCACCGTGCGCAGGCTGCAGTTCCCCGGTCGGTGGTGCTCCCTGTTTTGTAACATTCCCCGTAGATGTAAGATCGATTTGATGAAGGAATAGGTTTTACCTACCACCGCAACGAACGCAATGAAATAAATAAATTTCACAGTTTTATACAAACGGCGATGTATTTCACTCGTGTGTGCGTCCGAAAAAGCGTCTGTCTTATTATCCACAAATGCTCGTTACATCGTCACAAAATCTGAGCTTCACTTATGTAGGTGTATATAATTTGGTGAGAACCAACAACTAGCTTCTGAGCATTTTTCTTTTAACTTCAGCATTGAAGGATTGTGATTTTCTTATGTCATATCTCTGCATTCTCGTTCTTGTTCCTCTTTTTCACTATTTATAAGATAAGATGGGAATTTAGGTCCTACAGCTATAACACGCAACGTTTACTGTGATCTACCAATTGAGCATGTTTACAGTGATCTACCAAATGTTCACGTCGCTCCGTTTGCAACTCATGTGGTCCAGCTGAAAACCAGATAATTATTTTTATTCTTCCAAGTTCCATCTTTTGACGGCTAAAGAAAGTAAAAAAATCTCGATACCAACTGAAACTTCTTGGATTGTGATTGTGATTGTTGCCTTCTATTATTTATTTATCTACCTTCTTTTCATGTCACTTCTTCACTGATGTCAGTAAAGATGTCACCAACACTACATTATCAAAGCATCGATTCCTGCCTTATACCTCGACAAGTAGGAACCTGTATCGTTCATCCGTAGTTGACGATAACTGTTTAAACCAAGGGTTTAGTAGTTCAATTAACAAACGTGCCCAAAGCGTGCCGAAGTGGTTTCTAACAGGTAACCGGCCATATCTTATCTATACATCGTGCTAGGTCGAAATGTGTTTCGTGGGACGTACGAAACTATCTACTTGATTAATAAACTGTACATGTGAGTCATCACACTCTCCTTTTCGTTCGGTATTTGAGTAAAACCTCGATATTTTATTGTTGAATCGGCCAAATCAAAACAAATACTTTTCACTGGAGCAAAATTAAAGTTCGCGCTGTTTAATACAAACCTTTTTCCCATTCGACATCATATATCAGTATATATGTTAATACGTATTTTATTATCCGCAGCGATCGCTATCTCCTCATTGGTGATAGATTTGCGAATGACGGTCGTCGAGGGGTTCGCTTCGGCTTTACTCGCAGGATGCTTAGAGAACGTATGGGACAAGTCTGTAAGCTCATCGAGAATTTCTGAAGAACGCGAAAATAAAATTAACATTATAAAACGGCCTCGAATGCTACGGTTACGCTTTATATTAATACCTGTAATCTGTAAGTCAATGTCACCTTTGAAGCTCTCGTACATTTCCGCGGTTTGATCGCGTTGCTGCTTTTTGAACATAGCTACTCGTAAGCTATTTCCTGTGAAAGTGTGAGGAATGTAATTAAACGTCGGTTCCACAGATTTTCCACTGATAAATACTTACTTCGCAGCGGTTTCTTTCTTATGGAACCTTTCTCCGGGGTCGTTTCGGCACGGTTGCGTGTCCGGTGATTGATGATATCGGCAAATGTGTTAATTTCAAGCAACGATGCGGCTTCCAACCTCCTCTTGCCCGGTTCACCACGTCGGCTGCGATACAGTATGTTGGTGGACGACATGCGTACCTGGCTGGCGGAAAAAAGTTCCTGAATGCTTGCCTCTACAATGCGCCGTTCTGGGGAATATTTTGGTGGAGAGGATGTGCTCTGTTTGGACGGCACAGTGTTGTCTTCCATGGGTGCAACTATTTTCGTATCCTTATTGTTACTGCCAATGTTTGTTTGTACTTTGCGCAGCTTTCCTTGCAGCACGCGGAATCGTTTCACGATCCTAGAGGAATCGATGGTCGAATCTCGCTCGGCGCATTTTACAATCGCCCGACATTCCAGTACCATTGTGCGATAGTCGCCGTAGTGAATGCTAAGTATTTCATCCTGCAGCTTGACTTCTGCGGAGTTGATTTCAAGATGTTGCAGAAATATCTCCGCTTTATGAACCATTTCGATCGCTTGCGTTAGGGTGAAGGTTTGCTGTAATGTTTCTAGCTCTACCTCAAACAGTTCGATCAGTGCCAAAGCGAACGCATTGCTGTCGATAATCTTGTGTACGAGATGGCACAAGTTTGCCGATTCTTCAAGCCAGTGTTTTTCCAGTAGCATCGAATTCTGGTCCGATCCGAGGTACAACGAGGGGATGAGGTATGAGTCGAGAGCTTCTAGTGACGCTAAACAACTGCGAATTGCGGAGGATATTTTTAAATTGTCTGCGTACGAGATGGCAAAGAGACCGATTTGCATCAAACGCTCAACAAAGCTATCAAACGGTTTTGTGTGCTCATCAATTTCGTCCTCTCCAACGCTAGCATTGATGCTGGATCTTAGTTGTGCCAACAACCTGCGATCGGTGTCTCCGAACGTATCGTACACCAGGCGTAGCAGACATTCGTTTACGTTGGTTTCCAGTTGGTAAATAGCAGATTCTAAAATGCTTACACGCAGTTTTTTGTCGCTTGAATCCTGCTCAGCGCCCTCCCGTTCCAGGGCCAAGCATTGTTTGAGCACTTTTTGACAACAGTTCGTAACTTGCTTCCGGTCCTCATCTTGCAGGACGTTACAAAATCCAAAGGTTTGCGATATCAGTGCTTCCACAACGGATCGGATTCGACCGCTCTCTACAATCACTTCGTGGTACCTTTGCTCATACTCGTCTTCGGCACACGTTTCATCGCTGGCCACCGTCAGGGGATTTATTAGATTGAGAGCTAGATCTAGGTAGCTGACAAAGTTTGACTCGGTGACACTTTCACAGGGACTATCGTTTTCCAGCACTGCTTTAAGCCGTTCCAGACACCATATAATTCTATCCAGGAAGCATTGCCTTGCTTGAGGCAAGCCTTGGCGCTTGTTCGCCGCATCCAGCTCAGATGAGATGGTTCTCTCCAGCCAACGAATGCACATTACTATCTGCGAGATGCAGAGGAAACATGTTTCGAGCGTGCCGATGTGACCACTTCCGTCGAAAATGAGATGCTTGTGTACGATGCGCAGGAGGCGATGCAAATCGGCACACACGGACTGCAAGCAAGGGAGTGGTATAGAAAATAAGATTCCTGTTTTGATTTATAACCAAACCTAGTTGTTCTTACGTCCAGCCATTGCAATCCACTTTTATCGGTTGGTATGAAACCGCGGTAGAGATTATCCTGTGCAGTTTTAATGCACTCGTACAACTCGGGAACCATTTTCGGTTATTTGTTTGTTTACGCTGAATTCGGTTAAAAACAATCAAATTCAATTTTGACAACCCAAGTATCATTTTTCGATGCATAATCAGGGGTTTATATATCTTTCCCGCTCACACTCGGTATAAGATTTTCATACGTACAATTTTGTTTTACGTACAATTTTGTCACATCACATTCACATTCTCTCTCGTTTATGTGTACCATAATTAAATAAACCATAATTTAAATAAACTAATATCTGAAGAAACTCTTTTTTTTCAGACCGCACGCTACACGAATTATTTCCAAAAAATATCTTGTAATGCGACGTATTTTTCCATTCCTTTTCATCATTCCGGTAGCTTGTTTAAAAAGCCGCTAGAGGCGCTGGCTCCGATAGAAGACGTTTCTGAAGGGCGTTATTTACAAAACATTCCCTACACGCGCCGCTGGGTTGAGAATTGCTCGATAAAAATACTTTAATATTCGAAAAATAAAGTAAAAACGATCTTTTACGATGGGTTTGCTGACCAATCCGTCGATATCGCAAAAGGCACAATACTGCCGCAGATTAGTGCGTTACAATACGGTCATTTGCCTGACGCTGTATGCGCTGGGCGTCGGCTTCTTTTGTGCTCTGCCTGATAACACCTTCAACACCGGCACCTATTTCTCGGAGAACGCTCTGTTGCCGGGACTGGTCAACTCCGAGCTGGAGATGGAAACGGTGAGCCTAGTGAAATCACTTTCCGCCGAATTGCAGCGAGAGCGTGAAAACTACCCGAAAGGAATGCCTTATCCGTGGCTACTAGCGAAGATGCGACGGTTTGGACTAGAAACACACACCCAAAACTTCACTCTCAACTACCCGTATGGTGGAGGCAAGGTAAAGAATTTGTTTTTCAGTAACTTGCCGAACTGCAGCAATTCTCACATCACTTACCTTACAGCGTTTCAAAGGCGAAAATGTGTTCGGAATTTTGCGCGCTCCTCGAATCGCATCGACGGAATCGATCGTAATCAGCGTACCATATCGGCCACCGGAAACCGTGCACACGGATGTTTCCGCCGGCGTACCGTTGATGCTGGCATTCGCGGACTTTGCGCGCAAGAAAAAGTACTGGGCAAAGGATATTATTTTCCTCGTCACGGAGCAGGAGCAGCTGGGTATGCAAGCGTGGCTGGAGGCGTACCATGGTGGCGAGGAGGACCGTATACTCGATGCCGGAATGCTGCGTGCACGTGCCGGTTCGATTCAGGCGGCTATCAATCTAGAAGTGCAAAGTCTAGACATTAGTCATATAAATTTAAAAATCGAAGGACTGAACGGGCAGCTACCGAATCTGGATTTGCACAATCTGGTGCAGAAGCTGTCGTCGAAGAATGGTATCATCGCTGGTTACAAGCAGGCTTCATCGAGCCCTAAGCGCTCCTTCCGCTATCAGGACAAACTGTTCAACATGCTCTCGATGGTGTTCTCACAGGCGAGCGGCGTACCGACCGGTAACCATGGTCTGTTCCATAAGTACGGAATCGAGGCGCTGACGCTGGAGGCAGTAAAGCGTAACAACGTGCAGCAACAGTTCCAGGAGGTCGGGTCGATGCTCCGCATCATCGAAGGAATCAGCCGCAGCCTTAACAATCTGCTGGAACGGTTTCATCAAAGCTTTTTCTTCTACCTGCTCGTTTCGAACGATCGGTTCGTTTCGATCGGTGACTACATTGCTAGCTTAGCGCTCATGGCCGGATCGCTGCTGATAAAGGCATTCATTCACTACCTTGCGATGAACTACTCTGCAGATGACACCGAGGGCGAGGACAGCGTGCAGAAACAAAAAAACTCCACAAAAATTGGATACTTTTCCGTCGGCATCGTGCTGCTCGTGGCACACTCGATCGGAGCGCTCGCCGTTTTTCTGCCTCACAGCCACACCGTTAGTCAGTATCTCTACGAGACAAACCTGTCCACACAGTTCGGTCTGTTCAGTCTGTTTGTGGCCGTGACGGCGATCGCGATTACTTTGCCGGCATTTTGTGCACTGAGCGGTATTAACAGCGAAGCATTGCATGTTGCCGTGTTGCTTGAGCTGGGCACGGTACTGCTGGCGGTGGGAATGTTGAACTTTTCGCTCGGTTTTAGTTTGTCCGTGGTGTTAGTCCCTTTGATTATTTTGATCCGGCCAGCATCCTCGAAGGCTACGAAAATGTAAGATAGAAAGAATGTTTTTCTTTAAAAAAGTTGTTTAAAATTACATAAACCTTTGCCTGTTTTTATTAAAGACTGTCACGCTGCTGCTGCCTGTTGATCAACCCGATTGTGGTGGTGTACCTCGTGCTGGTTGCTCTAACGTGGCACCTGTTTCCAGAGCTAGTCTTCAAGCCGCTGCTCAATAAAGCTCTCACCGCTACGATGGACGCTCTCACATACTCAGTGGTGGATTCGATGGTAAAACGAACTATCTTTGTGCTACTGTTAGCATGCTCCTAATGGTGTGGCTTCCCTTTCTTCACAATAGATATACGGAAACTGGTTGTTCGACTTGGTCGCTCTCATTTTCGTCCCATGCTGGATACTGCTGTGGGTGCTTCTTTTCCCCAAGACTGAACCAAAGCAAAGCTAAGCGATTTGCGCCAAATAAATGAAACCATTCGCAGGATAACGTAATTTAAAGTTAAAGAGGTTCCGAAAACAATAGCTTTGTTGTGTTTTTGTCATCTTATTTACACTGTTGTATTAGTATTTCATTTCCAAATTTATTTTTAAATAATTTACAAGCGAAATATAGCTTAGAAATTCAAACACACGTCTATTTCACACATTGAAGGAACCATTATGTTACATTTTCAATAATAAAAACTTGTGTGTTGATTTATTTAATCGTTTACGTTAAGTACCTCAAGGTACAACACATCTTGCTTCCTCTTTCATCATAGCTGTGATAAATTAAAAGCTGAAGCTTTAAATTTTAATTCAATAGAATGATGAACGTTTTTCTACACGGTCTTTGAATCCAAGACGATGTCGTCAGATCAATCGTTGGCTACTGTGTAGGTTTTGGTCAACTCAATTGAAATATTGTGCCAGAAGTTTTTGGCGAAAAAATCCTCATAATTCCAATTTATATTAAAAATCGTGATGGTGTTTTTGATGGGCTAAACGCATAAATAGCTGTAGAAAGATGTAGAATTACTCAGAGCCGCTTCCCTACACGTATTGTAATCTGGAAAAGGAACACATTTGTGCATAATGCAAAGTATTTGCTACCAGTTTTCCGCTTTCCCGGGGAGCGTTTCTCCTGGTGCTGCATTCTAGACTTTTCGCAGATATCACCATGCATCATGGCATGGTAGCACACACGGCACGCTTCGCAGTCTCCTTACGTGGCGTGTGTTGTTTTTATCTGCAAGCAGACATATTCGCCTGCAGGATTGCGACGCTCCGTGCGATACAGAAGACGTTCCCATAGCTGGGTGGAGTGGAAAACTTACGAGCCAAAGCAAACATAATCCCTTCGACAAAAGTCACACCGCACACGAGCTGCAGGGTTCGTCCTTAGCCGGAAATACATGACCGTAGAGTGCGCAAGCGGGCAAGATACAGCACTCGACAAACGTTCTAGAAGGTGGGCACTACACCGACTCACGGGTGTACGGGTGTTCGCTAGCGTAAGGAAAAACCGTCCGTACAGCGTTGCATACACCATCAGTCTTGGCCGGTGCTACTAACGAACTGCGACCGTGGTGCGGGGAAATGTGAAATTATGCTAATACCAAAGAAAATATGAAAATTGGAATTCTTCTCGCCGAAGTTTGCGCTCGTCGTCTCGTCCATGCATGCATGCATGCGTACGGTGCAATCCGAGGCCGAAAGGGCTCGCATGCGTGTGCAAGAATCGGGTGCGAGAGCACCCGTGAACGCAATCAGGACATCAATTCCTACGACGGAATGAAGGTGTATGGAAAGTTTTGCCCCGACAAACGATAAGGAACGATTCGCCAGTCTCATTTCCCATTTCGTCAGATTTCGACAGATTTATACATTTTTGCTTGCCTGTTTGTCTGCGATTTCGGTGGTTGGCATTTTGATTTTTTCGTAAAAGGGTGAAATCTGTGTACGTAATGCATATGTGAATTTACATTGACTGGCACAAATTGTAGGCAAATGAATCCCAGGGTAAACAGTTATTACAAATGATTCGGAAAGCAGTAACACCGAAACTAAACCATAATGAAAGGTTCTTCGATCCATATAAACAGTACAAGTTAATTAATTTGAAGGGTCGGAAAATGCGCTGGATTTTTCTTTTTACTATTTAAGTTATTATTTTACAACTGCCCTTAAATGTATAGAAAAATGTTTAGACAATAAATGTCTATCAGGTTATATAACACTAAACTTGGAAGGAACACTATCGATGTGCTTTAGTGTGATAAGATAATTACGTGTGTAAAATGTAGCAAATAAAACGTTTATCTAAAGAGCTTAGACATCATGGGTAAACGAAGAGCTGAAGAGATTAGACATCAAGAAACGAAACCTGCTCTGATTAGTTTCCGTGATGGATAGACAATATTGAGCTGTAGTGGTTTCCATTAATGGCTCTAAGTGCTAATCGTTATCGTTTTCGATCAACATTGATAAACGGTAATGCACAAATAAGTTGATGATGTCATATTCCAAAGCAACTTTTACTTGACCGACCGCGTCTATTGACTGGTTGGGTTTTGAACGTTTTTGAACGAAGATATTATTTGGTAAATGTAGATATGTTCAAACAAACCTGTTAACGATTAAAGCATGTAGAGCTTTGATTTAAACTGTTTACAGTAAAAACTATTAATTTTAGATTATACATTGACTTTTGTTAATTGAGCTTAACTTTTTTTTTGTTAAATGCCTTCAGAGGTATAGTACAACATCAGTTTCACGATTCCTAATCTGAAAAATTGCTTAAAACAAAAAAACTGGTACTTCTGAGAAAACAATCGTCAATAGAACAGAGGAATCAAACACATTTTTACACTAACATGCGGTAGGGTCATTCAACCCCTAAATTGTACACTTGAGAACAAATTATGGTGGTAATGCTAGCGTTGCCAGGGAACCGCCGTCTTTGCGACCCGCAAGTACGCGATAGTTAACGCGCAGGGGATGCGCCAATAGTTTGTGTTAGTTTTCCTTACACTTTTTCAGTCACTGCATAAAGTACTGGAAAGTGGGTAATTCGTTCCCAATTTCAAAAAAGGACTAGCCAAAATAAACTAAAACGAATGCCGGAAAGAGTTTATTTTGTAGAAAATATAAATTGTTTGCTTCCACAGGGTAGAAAACCCCTGCACAAACAGTAGAAAAGAACTGAAAGTAACCAACCGGCGGTGATCGCTGGTGGCCAAACTTACGTTGTACTGCGCGGATTGTGTGGAGCGCGATCGGTCTCGCTGTTTATTTTTCGCGTTTCGCTCGCGTAGTGCGGTTGTGTTTTTCTCTATTGTTCGCGTCCGTGTTTCACGTTGTTCTTTGTTAATACCTACTAGAACAGTTCTGGTGGCCAATTTCGAAGCTGGTGTAGTTGTATTAGTGGCTCGTTTTTCCTGGATTGACACTTCCTCACTGTTTCGCACACCATGAATCCTGCAAAATCATCGTTCAATGGGCCTGCGGGCGCCAGGACAACAGGTAAACATCACACACGCAACACCCAGCAAAGTGGCAGTAATTAGCACACCTTTAAAGCCGCGTCATCTTAAGCATCGCAACATCTGATAAGGAAAACAGTCGCGATGAACGCGAACGTGGCGCAGTATGAGAGTGAATTTGTCAGAACAAAACGGGGATTAGGCTGCAGGGATTGTACAGAACGTCAAGAATCCTCGATCCAATATCACGTGATTTGTGTGGTCACGATCTGAGCAAAAGGTTGTGAGCGAGCGAGACGTTGGCGTTCCAGTTGTTGCCCGCTGCTTTTGCCCCTGGTGTGAGATAAGGTCAGAGCGAATCGGCTGGGGCTGCTGGTCCGATCGCGGAGGTCATGCAGGCATTGTGGCTCGCTGAGAAGAACGTTTCGAATTTGTGGTGAATGTGACTTTGGGACAAGGGTAAATTCGCACACCGCTGCTGTACACCCGCCGTGCGATAAAGCGTAGCGCTCGGGGGTATTAGTCATGCGTCGACGTGTGTGGAATGTTGTTGGAAGTGGAAGTAGGCAAGAAGGAGAGAAGTAGCTTTAGGGGAACTGGAAAGGGAGACTCACCGGCAAGTGTAATCTTGCTGCGCGTCTTACTTCGTGCGGAAGATTCGGTGTGTGCGTGAGAACGCATTGGGTGATCGTGAAAGTTGGTTTGTGTTATTCCTCTGCACATGATTCACTTCTATGCAGGGACCATGGATTCGATGGAACAATATCGTTCGCTGTTGGGTAGGCCTAAAAACAGTTGAAATATGGAGTACTAAAATTCGAAAATATGGTTTAGCTTATTGTGTCATTTCAGTTACCTGAAAAATTAGTTTTTATTTTAAGGCATTGTCCAAAAGTAATTTAATTACCCCCCTTGATTTGTTATGTGTACATAAATTGATTTAATGTTTAGAATTTTCATTCGACGATTCTTTGCCGGTTGATGAAAGCCTTCGTTTCAAATCGGTAGTTTGTTGTGCTCATACGGTTTTGAAAAAGAAAACTTACTTCATTCTTTGTTATCTTTAGTTGTGTATTAATTCATTTGCACAGTAAATTTGAATCGATCATGAATAATTTTTGATAATTTTTTTTTCTCAGAAAAAATTATAAACATCTGTCTACTGAATTGTGTTTGGAGAATAAATTGAATAAAAGCATAAAAATGAACTTATAGCGACACCCAATTCTGCTGACAGCATGTTGCATAGCAACGGCTCGTACCTGTAACACTATGTGTGTGTGAGTGCCTTAAGCGTCCTCCCGTCCGTTGGTTATGTTTACGTTTCAGATTTCTCCCTGTTTATCTGCTTCTTCCTCGAAGGCCAAGGGTTTTAGATGCAATTTTCAAGGTTTCTCGACGACATAGCATATTGCATTTGGAATCGCTTGTAGCTGATCGTGCTAAGTGAGCGGATTTACGGAACGACTTCTGTTGGGACGGTTTTCGAACAGATCACCACGACGGTCAACTTCGATTCGAGATCGTTCGATCACTTTTGCGGAACACGCACTCAGGATGGCAGAGGACAACCGGAGGTGAACGGTACCTACATTGTGAACTTAGTTGCTATTGCATCGTGCATATCCAACAATGTCGGGAGGAAAGACATGAGACGATTATGTCACGTGATTACGATATCCGGCGAAGTGCAACAAATCGAGTGAAGACGTGGCGGAGAAATCGTTCGGTCCACCAACGAACTTATGCCACCCGAAAAACTGGCTCGTGAAGGCAATTCTCTCTGTTTCGAGTGAAACCATTATGATCTCGTTAGGTGGGAGGAACCAAGGTCAATAGCAGAAGGCGACATCTTACGACGATTATGTTGAAATTTGTGTTTCGGTTCCGGAATTGTGACTCGGTGCGTTTTACATCGATAACTTAAATTAAATAATTAACGTTTTTTCAATTTAGATGTATGTTTAGTTTTGTTAGTACGACACAATTGGCTATGGAGCAAAACCAATTATTAAATTTTTAAATGTTTTAATGTTCTTCGAAACTATTATTTAGAAATATGGATCAACAAAACGATAAACCTACTCAAAACGTTCGAAAGCACGTAAAGCAAGCCGAAAACAGCGGTTGCCCATTTGATAACGAATTTTACATCGATTACCTATACTCAAGATAATGCACGTGTACAATACAAAAATGTCAATCGAATGAGTTGACGTCACAGTAATTTTATCGCATGTTTTGTTTTATAAAATACAAACAAAAGTTGCACTATAATGCTGAGTGTACCGATCTTATCGCATTGCATCAAGTTCACCTTTACTACTGGTGCAAACTAAACACCAATTCTCAAACCCGATAAAAACATCAAATATTTGAACCAACACTTATAGTGAGTCCGCTTGTTGAGCCGACTAACGATTGGTGGTCAATGTTTACCTTCCGTTGGCCACCGTAGGTCGAGGGAAATGACTTGCCAGTTTCGTTACAACAACCACACATGAACTGGGTGGTAAACCAGCCGGTGTGTGACGGATCGGTGCGTTGCCACACCGAACGCTCATCTGTGAGCGAGCTCTTATGTTTTTTGCAACGGCGACTTTTTGTGTGTTTCCCTCGTGTCGTCTAATTTACGTAATTCCAACAAATTGGCCGCGGGAATCGTTTGCGGTTGCGTTGGAAAATATTGGTTCTCGCTATTGCGTCACATAACCGTTTCGATGGGTGGTTCTTACCCCCCTTCCAGACTTGTCAGCAGCCGGCACTTGGCCAGTGAGCTTGGCCGATGAACAGAACTGGATTGACTGCTTCCTTATCAGCTGAGCACGTTGCGACCCGCGGTCAAGAAGGACGCCGATGTGATCTTCCACTGCCGGTACACACATACAGCCAGGGAAGCGTGCCGTACACGTGACTTTATGCGTTATGCGCCGCGACACTGTGGGTAGATCGGAACGCGTCTGGGCCGCGAAACGTGCCCAGGGGTAATAAAAATATATAATTGTGGAAATTGTGTTTCATTACAATTCTTTTTTTCGTTATTTTATATACAGTAGGAGAGGGTCATTGCGTGACCTTACGCTACATACCTTGGATCCACCACGAAGCTCCACTGCTTCAAATCGATCGCTTGTCCGCAGGCGATCGTTAGTCGATCGAGGTGTGTTGCTGTGATTTGTGGTTTTTTATTTTGTGTGGCAGCACAGTTTTTACAACTTCGCGAAAGTCGTACCGCTCGTTTCACAACTCACAAAATCCACCCCAAACCATCTTTCGATGCCCACGGTGTGACGGTATGAGACGCTTCAGTTCGTGGATGCACGGTCTGTTTCGTGCACGTGCAGATCAACCGACAGCCAGCACAGGGGGTGACACTGAACAGAGATCGTGTAAGTAAGTCGGCGACGATCGTGATTTTAATGTGTCTCCGAAACTATTTTATTCCGCAGAACATGTGTTTGCCCAGTTGATTTTAGAACGCATTTCTGGAGGGCTCACACAGAATGAGTGCGAATGTGAGGCCCACATGCAATCCTCGGCCATTCATTGCCACAACCGCGTAGTGGTGGTTGCTTCACGGTTGATGATTTGTGACGGATGTGTGTTTGCGTGCGGGCTATTCGCACACAGTCGCGTCTTGCTATCGGATATCGTTGCTGTTGTTCTTCTTCGTGGCTTTTGCCTGTGCCCGCGGTACACAAAATCGCGTGCGGTTAGTAGACAATGCGCGAACGCGATCCACTTTAATCGCGGCACGGCCGGACCAGTGTGAGGATCGTGTGTGCGCCTGTTGACGGTTGACGGTTTTGCGAGTTTTGCTTGTGTAAGATACTACGGCTCCCATTCCTGCTAATTACCAGCCATCCGAACACGAGATACGTACCCGAATCGTCGAATGTCGTCAAACTCACGTGTGTGTTCTTTTTGCGTGCTCTTTCTCTCATTCAGCAGCGAGCGGCAGCAACCATCATCTCAACAGTCGCGACTTCGACGGTGAATCGCTGGACGGCGAACAGGCCCTGGCCATCATTCGTCGGAATCTGAAGTCGAGCGCGATGGACACGGAAGGCACGCACTTCGACTGCAACTGTCCGCACGTGTTTGTCGTTTTTGGAGCATCGGTAAGTGCGCGGGCTGCACCTGCCACGGGGACACGCCAGCAAATCTCTCACGCTCGATTCACGCTGTGATTTTCTTGAACTAGAACTATGTGCGCGAACCGCGAACGATGAACCGTGTCGGCCTGGTGGCGGATAATTTATGTTAACCGTATGATCGATTTTACCTTTCGGTTTAAATCGAAGCGGGTTCGAATGAATTCATTAGTTGGTGAGTTTCGCGGTGTAACATGGGAGTGCATGGGAAATTAAGCGTGAGCTAAAGTGTTACCGCTTACGACTAGTGAAATCGCATTTGATTTGAAAACCCTAAAAAGTGTCCAATCTAATCATGCAAAGGTTGTAGTATGTTTCGAAAACGTTTCTATGAATTAAAAAAAAAAAACAAGTTTCAAGGAACTTTTCGCACGAAACTGAATATAAGCATAACGAATTGCAAAGAAAATTAGAAAAATTTTAATATCTACTGCCAGTGCCATTACGGTCGAAGTAAATTACGTAAAGTGTAAGACGATAACCTGTTGTAAGCCTGTTATGTATCAAATATCTTTTTGTTGATTGATTGTACCGGGTAAGAACCGGTACCGTAAATTACGATGCTGATTCTTCCGGAGCAAGCAGTTTTTGTTTAAAATGTAATTAAATGTTATCACAGCGTGAATCGAGCGTTAGAGATTTGCTGGCGTGTCCCCGTGGCAGGTGCAGCCCGCGCACTTACCGGCATAAGCATAAACAAATTTGAATATAACATATTCATATTTTTGGTATTACATAACCTTAAATAACAAAGCCGTAAAATAACTGTCACCAGTAACGTCCATACCGAAAACGAAAAAAAAAAAACTCTTCCTTCGTGTTCCACATCAACCCGTGGACTTGGCAGATGTAAATTTGGCCAGGGACAAGGCGTGTATCACGCGACATTTATTTCTTGCTCGATATCTCCGGTGCGATGGTGAAAAGTTATTTTGCACGAATTGAGCTACTTTTTATGCCCGACTCGTCGAAGACAGGTTGAATAATGTGTACAATATTTGTTCTTCACTTTCATTTAATAAATTTTAACGCAGTCACAAAATATGTTGCTAATTCTCTAACATTTGTTTTATTTGACAGGGAGACTTAGCTAAGAAAAAGATCTATCCTACGCTCTGGTGGCTGTTCCGTGACAATCTTTTACCGTCGGATACTAAATTCATCGGTTATGCTCGCAGCAAATTGTCCGTTGCCGAGTTGAAGGAAAAATGTCGTCAGTACATGAAGGTATAGTGTAAATAAGCGGTGCAAAAAGGGTAATATTTAACGACTCTGATCGGTGTTGCAGGTAAAGGACGATCAGCTGGAAAAGTTTGAAGAGTTTTGGTCTGTGAACTTTTACGTTGCCGGCAGCTACGATTCCCGGCGTGACTTTGAGCTGCTGAATCAGGAAATCAGCAAGTTTGAGGTGGGACGTGCTGCGAACCGGCTATTTTATCTGGCGCTTCCACCATCCGTGTTCGAATCGGTTACGGTGCACATCCGGAACACTTGCATGGGAGAGAAGTAAGTAAATGTATTGTATGCGTATATTGTTTAGCTAATTCTGACTCGTTCTCTGCTTGCTAGGGGATGGAACCGGATAATTGTGGAGAAACCATTCGGACGCGATGCGCAAAGTTCGAATGTGCTAAGCGTTCATTTGGCGAAATTGTTCAGCGAAGATCAGCTGTACCGTATCGATCACTATCTGGGCAAGGAGATGGTGCAAAACTTGATGACTATACGCTTCGGCAATCAGATTTTCAGCCCAACCTGGAACCGGGCGCATGTTGCCTCGGTGCTGATCACGTTCAAGGAACCGTTCGGTACCCAAGGTCGCGGTGGTTATTTCGATGATTTTGGTATCATTCGTGATGTGATGCAGAACCATCTGCTGCAGATACTGTCGCTGGTGGCAATGGAAAAGCCGGCCACGTGTCATCCGGACGACATTCGCAACGAGAAGGTGAAGGTGTTGAAGAGCATCAAGGAACTGTCGATCGAGGATGTAGTGCTTGGACAGTACGTGGGAAATCCGAACGGGTCAGACGATGACTCGCGGATGGGTTACTTAGATGATCCGACCGTTCCAAACGATTCGGTAACACCAACGTACGCGCTGGCAGTGCTAAAAATCAACAACGAACGTTGGGATGGCGTGCCGTTCATACTGCGTTGCGGTAAGGCGCTGAACGAGCGCAAGGCAGAAGTTCGCATCCAGTACCACGACGTGCCAGGGGATATCTTCGATGGAAAACCGAAACGGAACGAGCTGGTCATTCGTGTGCAGCCGGGTGAAGCACTGTACGTAAAGATGATGACCAAATCACCAGGTATTACGTTCGATATGGAGGAAACGGAGCTGGATCTTACGTACGGTCAGCGCTACAAAGATGTGGCACTGCCGGATGCATACGAGCGATTGATCTTGGACGTGTTTTGCGGCTCGCAAATGCACTTCGTGCGTTCCGATGAACTCAGCGAGGCATGGCGCATCTTTACGCCTCTTTTGCACTACATTGAGCAGGAACGACCGAAACCGATCGTTTACATGTACGGTTCACGCGGTCCCAAAGAAGCGGACCGAAAGTGTGACGAGAACAACTTCAAATACTATGGCTCGTACAAGTGGCACCAGAAACACTGAGCGAGGCAACCCTACATCCAGTCGGTTCGTCGAATGTCGAATTTAAGAGTCGAGGCCCTGTAGAAGGATTACTATTTATTTTTACACACTGAACGCTGCACATTCTTCTACTACTGTATCATTCCTCGTGGTTGTTGTTAACTTTTCGGATACTCTATTAAGCAATACTAAACGCACCGTAGTGCATTTTTGGAAGCATTCATTTTATAATAAAATATGTTATGAAAAAATAGTTTGGTTATTTAAATTTCTTCTTCTTCTTTGCAGGCTGTATCTTGTGGAAGTGTTGGATTGGTCATCTGATGCATTTCTTTACTAGTGTTTTTTAGTGAGTTTTTGGAAATTAAGTAATGTGGGCTTCAACAGTATGTACTGTCTTAATAATTCTCAATACTTTGTACGTTTTATCGCGATTCCAATGAAAAATTATTCAACAGTTGAACATTATATCAATCGATCACAGGCTAGTAATTTAAATTTCTTTGATGTTTGAAGGAATACCGCAGGTTGTGTGTGTTGTTACATAGCTTCATAGTGATATATTGAATGGATGTTTCCGTTAAACACTTTTAAAGGAAAAACACGAGCATAATGCAAAGCAACATCATAAATAGCAAATTTTAATGGACGTTGGATCAATTTGAATACAATGTAACAATTTGAATAAGAGTTACTGAGATCCTAGACTAGATTTACTCTTACTACTCTTTGCTAATAGGAGACGGTCCAGATGGGATTACCCTAATGGGACCGGTAATTGATCTTGATATTTTTGTTAATTATAAAAACAATATACTCAAGAATCTGTACAGCAGCGTAACGGTCATTTTAGTTATTTTTAGCTGAAACCTTACAATGGTTTTATATTACATTTTTTTTAATTATTTGATGTAAACTTAGGTACAATTACCAGTTTTCCACCCACTTTTGTCAAAGAATGTGGTAGCTGGATGTAGCCTAATGTGATTTTAAAACGGATTACTACAAAACGCTACACATTCTGAAAACAAACAAGAAGTAGAGCAAAATTGTAAATGTTTATGATCTCCAGAATGCGCGCGTATGAGGTTGTCGGCATTAAAAAATCTGTATAAATATTTATTAAGAAAGGTATTAACTCGTGTGTGCAGGCAGGCTTACTGTTTGACTAACGTCATTCGGCTGAAATTCAGCAAAATTGTGCAATGGTTTTTGCTCGATATTACCACTGTGTATCGTGCCGGAACGACAAGAAAACAAATCTAAACACGTGCTTGATCAAAAGGCAAACAAAAACACCGTATTTTGCCTGAGAAGACTATTTCGGAGAAAAAAAGAGAGCGATTTGTCTTGTCATCATCATGCGCAATTTTTCAATGTGTTCTCGAGTGCACATAATATGAACGCTCGGCAGGGACAGGGTCGTAACGATCCGAACTTTTGGCTATGTTGCGATGTACATTGGGATATTCCGTACCCTAACGGACCCCACTGATGTTTCTAGAAATAACAGCGAAGGACAAAAGGCGCGTTGTGATAAATGGAAATGAACCGGTCAAAGGAATAGAATTATTGATGTAGGGCAATATTTCGTTTATACTCCCGCAAGACGTTGGAAAATTACTGGCTCACAAAAAAAAAGGAACCACACCCAACCACCGGACATGCCCTTCGAAGAAAAAGCCGCACCATTCAATAGATCATTAAGCATCTCATGCATCGTGCTCCGGGATGAGGGAGCGACGAGTGGAAATCATGTATCCACCTACAGGCGACAGGCACGATTGTGTGATAGACCATTCCAACGATGAGTTTTTGCCGGGTTGCTGAGATTCGCGATGATTAATTTAATTTTTATTCGAATATAAGCATTCATCTATACGCAGTGCCTCAGTCGGTCGGAAATCAGTGCCATCTTAGGGTCGGTCAATTATTGTGCAATTTAGAAGAGTAATCAATCACGGTCGTAGTTATTTTGATATAAGAATCTTCGTTTGATTGCTTTGACGAATATTCTGGTCGTTGTTTTGTGCATATAAAATTTGGTATTAATGTGTAAATGACCGTTGGCGAAACCACTGCCTGATTGTGGTATAATTTCGTCACATCGAAATGGGGAAATTGTGGTGCGGGGAAAAGGTTTCGAGTTTTGGTCTCAGTTTTAGGTTATTTTCTATTAACACTGAATGACTGAAGTCGAAGCAATGATGTAGCATCGTTGCGGGATTCGATGGTCACGAACATTTCGGCAACGCGCTCATTATGCAGGGTGGCTAGCGTAAAGTGACTTACTGAAAAATTGTATATAATTGACAGCAAACGAAGAATGATGAGACGGGAGAGAGCGAGAACCGTCAAAGCAACCGATGGAAAACTGTTAGCAAACGCACACCAGTTCGTCCATCGCTCGGCAGCTTGGTTAGGCACTGGTGAAATTCGTTGACCGAAGCAAATTAGCGAAGCAAATTTCGTTTCGGACTTTTCTTTTCCCCGGTTTGGCTCCGACCATTGTCCATTTCGGTACCGGAAGAATGATATGGCTAAGACAACGTTTAGCATTTCGCTCACTTTCTGACAAGTTGACTGGCGCAACGATTGCACGAAAGCGACGGGCGGGATCCTGCGGATCCTTCCACCACTCATCAATGATTAATGGTGCGCGAGTACTGCGCGAATGGGAACGATCTTTGCGAAGGCAAAGGAATTAAATTTATTAATGACGTGATGCTCGTCGACCCTCCCTCCCCTTCTCCGAACCCTCCCAGTGGATGGGAAAATGCATTGCGTTGCCTGTGTCCAGCAAGGGGTACGTTTGGCTGAGCGTACGGTGTCTGCTGGTGTTGCTATTTCCCGTATACTTATTTTCGCATTGTTCGAGACGCCTGAGCCAAGCGAGTGGCCAGCCGGAAAAAGGTACAGCACATTATCGCGGAGTATTGGTGTCATTTGTTTTCTACTCGCTTCTTAATTAGATAATAAATGACTATGAGGACACGTCGACGGTAGCTGCTAGAGTAGCGGGTACCGATGAAATGAAACGTCATGGCGAGATAATCGAGGAAGCAAATTGTGGTTCGGGAGCGAAAATTAAACATTGATGCGTATTTTGCGAAAGACGGTTTCGGTTTCTGGTTCGTTAGGTATTTGTGGACGAAAAAATGGAGCCGCCGGGTGCGCTTTGGGTTTTGTTCAAGCATGGTGTGCATTTATTCGAACCATATTAGTAGAAGTGGGCATATCACGGCTCGGAAGTCACTACCACAGCGAAATTTGAAATTATAAATTTGTTTGCAGTGTACTGCCTTGGAATTGAATCAGCAAAACTGGTTTGGTATTAATACTAGAGTATGTAATTATAATGATGTAGACAGTAAAAATTAACAGTAGTAATCCACGAGTGAAAAATGGAATTAGAAATTGGAATTGACTTTGTATCCATTTATAAATATTTTCCATACTAACTGAACATCCTACCATTCACTCCAATAAAAATCCCACCCAATGTTGAACTGCTCGAGATGGTTTTTGATACTTGAAGCTATATTTTTTTTTCAAGGTTTTCACCGTAATATATATTTTTATATATTACTTGTATGCCATGTTTATGCCAAAAACTTTTTCAAATATTGAGCGATAAACTGGGACAATTAAATTAGACACCTAGACAAGTCCAATAATAGACTAGAGGAATAATAGACAGTTGATTGAGACAGTTACTTGATAATTCATTTGGAACGGATGATGTAATTGACGTTATATTGTGCATGTTTCCTCGTTGGATTGGGCAGTTGCAAACTGAGCATCGGATGGCTCGCAGTTGAAACGGACACGGTCCCCTGATGAAAATCGTTGACCGACGACCATCAGAATTGTTGCATTTTCTTTCATTGTAAAGCAATTATATTCGATGTGATACATTGATGCTTTTAACGATCAGTATTACTATAAATATGAACTGAAACACATTGGTTTCTAAATAAAAAAAACACTATACTCGCGGAGAACACGTTTATCATGTGAATTATTTTTTGACTATCGATATTATCATAGCAACATAGCTATAATAAAATAAAATGATATTTTCAACAATAAAGGAAATAATAAAACGCCCACTTCGGAGGGAATACGACCACTAACAAGGATACCAGCCATGTATATCCACACACATAGCAATCAGCGTCCCGTAGAATTGTGTGATAACTTATTGCACCGGGAAGCCCACCTCTAGAAGCGAACGGCGGATGCTTGGTGAAAGGAAAATTTTAATTACTATGGAAATATTAAGCTTTATTAATAAATTTCCACTGATGATCGACAGCTTCTGCAGTCACCCCGCCATCGTGGTGACCAAATATCGTCCGTTAAAGCCTGCAATCATTTGAATCGCTTCACGCACACTGGTCCGTGCCGCATTGGTGACGATGCTGAAGGTATCGCCAAACGCACGGCCCAAATGGATCGCAAGCGTGTGACCGAGCGCGTGGGAAGTGTTTCTGCCAGACGAGTTGTTATTTAATGTGTATCAAATAGAGCGAAATGAGCGGATCTGAAGTAGTATGCCAAATATATACATACAAAATCGAAACATAACAGAACAGAAGAAAACACAACATCCGATTAATGGATGAGTTCGATAACCGTGAAAAAGCTGCAAGCTTACCGGCATTTGCTTCCCACACCGGTGCGCGTTATCATTCAATCTGCTTGTGTTTGTCGTGTCGTGCACAAAATACGAGCCAATGGGATGAAAATTTAAGAGAAAACAGAAAAGAGAGAGAGAGGGGGGGGGGGGTGAGAAAAATAAAAAAGAGAGGGGAGCGGGTGGTGGATAACAAAAAAAAAAAAAATAAATAAATAAACCCAACATACCCACCGGCCAGCAGAGTCGAGAAAAACGCGAATAAAATCGCACAACCCAACCTTCCGCAGCGGCTAAAAGCGAAAGCAAGGAAAATTAACGTACGCTCGAAATTCAAATAACTGGCATGCCGGTAATTATTTTCCTCTTCGTTTAATTGGCACTTTTTGTGAGCACGCGTACAGAAAAAAGCAGCGACCCTTCCTGCTGGTGCTGGCAATATTTCAGATCTTTTTCAGTGGGCCGCGGCATTACGGGGACTATCGATGTTTGATCAGTGTGGCGGTGTGTGTGTGTGTGCTGTGTGTGTAGGAGCAAATTGTCGGCTTCGGTCAAAAGATATTGCCCTTATGCGGGAGATCAGAACATTGTTTTAAAGGGTTGCATTTTTATTGCTCCTATTGATAACCTACATTAATAAAAGTGATATGTGTTTCGTTTGCGTCCTTGCTTGGCCGGAATGTAATGGGTGCGTTTTTTTTGTCTGCTTCCTTCTTTCCGCGTACCCATTCAGGTGTTCCGTGGTATTACATTTTAATCATGGCCGCTGCCATTAATCAGGCAGCACGATGCGGTATGCTTCATTACGGTTTATCGTTCGTCGTCTCATTATCACCGTGTCCGCAGTGACGTAATCGGTACGTGATTATTCGCACAATTCGTGTACACCGTAGCGTTGCCGAATCGCTATTTAACCGATGAAGTAAAGTGACACAGAGGACGAATGGCATCACATCTGGCATACTGTTGTATAAAGGGCGCAGCGCCAGCTTTTCCAGTGAAACGTGATGTATCATGTATGGCGTTTCTTGGCAGCTTTTGCACCGTATCGTATTTCATTTAGTTTGACCGTTTGCTGTTTCGCAGAAAAAATCATCATCACTCTTTTTGGTGGCAACTGTAGGAATCCTTTGAACGAATTGTTGTTTGTTTCTTGTGATGCTATGTTCATTCAACGCCGTGGCACAGTTTGTCAATATCGGCATGGTATCGCTGCTCTTTAGTTGCGATTATATTTTCCGTGCAAGTTTTTCGTAGTGGCTGCGAGTGGGAGAGAGCGATAGTAGAGTAATGTTAGCTATGAGGGACCTTTAGAGACCTTTAATATCATAAAAATAGCATCACAATTCTACTCATAATAAATATTCAAGAACAAACTTGATATAAATTGTCTAAAAATTTGTTTTATAATTATGTCTTCCAAAGGAATAAAATAAGTTAACGTAACATTAATTATGAACCTTCCAGCAAACATAATCAATTGTGGTGACCTGCAGGCTCAGGTAGGTTACATAAAATAATTAGAATCGATTAATTAACTGTCAATTAGTGGGCAACAGTTTCGAGTTCGAGGTTTTAACCACCTTCGATATAGCATCACTAATTGTCTTTTAATTCTATCCCTGGCTGGTTGTGCTTCATCTTGGGAGATTGTCCGATACCTGACGCAGGGTTTTTGGGGTTTAATTTGCTTTCCAGCTGCTGGAATGTGGCCTGCGTTGAAATTTATTCTGGCTCATCAAACTGTCACTTTAATTCCTGGCAAACAACGCTTTCCCTTTTCTAAACGTGTCACCTCGCTCTCTCTCTCTCTCTCTCTTTCCCTAGTCGAAATGGAGTTCCCCGGTACTTACCGACGACGGTTAGCTTGGCCTGCGCCCTAATTGGATGGTTGTGTTTGGCTGGTCCAACCTGGCACTGGTAAAGGGCCGCATCGTCGTAGGACGTATTGGTGATTCGTAGATTGTAGACCCCGTCGGTGTGGTTCTGGTTGAGGGAAAACCTCGGATAACCGACGATTTCATTACTGAAGCCCAACGCAAAGCCATCCTTGGTCCACTGGACGCGTCCGGCTAGGTGTTCTATCTCGCAGCGCAACACCACTTCGTCGCCCTGCACCGCCTCGATGTCGTTCGGTGTGATGCGGAAGACCTGCTGCGCTGGCTCGGCATCGGCGGACGTCGCATATCGACCGCACACTAACGCGCCAGGAACGGGGATAATCCGGCCCGTGATAGACATGTGGACACGTACGTAGCCCGGGACCACCAGTTTGCGAGGCCGATTTCGCATGCAGAACAAGTTAACGATGACCAGCGAGCATAGAGGTGTGATAGAGACAAAGAACGAGGAAAAGGAATAAAGCGAGGGAGAATAAGACGTGTTAAGAAGGAGATCTCCGTTCACCGTCTCCAGCGTGCGGTGTGTCAATGTCTTGGGATGAGCTCTAACACAAAACCAAACGCCGTCAGTGTGCAGAAATAAATCTTTAGTGCAATTAATGTTAAATCAATTTGGTCCAATGATTTCAATCTATAGTTTTAGTTGGGGTATATTAAGTGGCTTTATTATTTGACGAGTACTAGTGGCAAGATGGTATGTATGGCATGCATATTGTGAAATAGCAGAGAAAAATACAAGTTACCGTATAAAAAATCCCTCGCTTGAATAAACGTTTGGACAAAAATCGATCTAAGCGCAAAACCAAGCATCGATTAACACAAAGCATTTTGAGAAGAAGATCTAGTGGCTTAGAAAGTTTAAAGAGCATTCCAATATTAAACAATGTAATAATGGCATACAAGTAAAAAAATATGCAAATTTAACATGTAGAATAGAATAGATGGTGGTGTAGTGGTAGCGGCGTCGGTCTGTCACACGACATTTATGACATAAAAAATGATAAAGACTTAAAAATCTGCTGATTTATAACTTTGAAATATTCATTAGATTCTAATTTATATATAATAAATGCTATTTTTTTTATTGTTTTGAGTTTAAAATCGACCAATATTCGATCGTTTGTCCTGCTAAATCAATTGACGGAAATTATTTAAAATCGATTATATTTAATTAACGTCCCACGTGAATGAGGTTTTGAAAAAGTTTTCAAAAATATACAATGAAAATAAACACTCGTTTGATGAAGCTATATTTTTATGTTTATAATTTGATACATTTATAAATTATACACGGAAAAGCAATGATTAAAAAAATCATTTAATCACGAAATACCTTGGGCGTTCAAATAAACACTCGTTTGATGAAGCTATATTTCTATGTTTGCAATTTGATTCATTTATAAATTCTACATGGAAAACCAATGATTGCAAAAAATCATTTAAGCACGAAATACGTTGGGCGCACATTAAGCTCTGAGAAAATAAATTAATGAAAATTTTTAATTTTTACAAATTGATGTTAATTATTCATCTCGAATTTCTGTGTGAAACATTAATGCATATGCCAAAAAAACTTGTCAGATGTCCAACGAACAAAAACCTGAGCAATCGTAATTGAAACACTTTAAGTGCTTAAAAATTCGAACGATTTGCCACTGTGTCACAGCCATTATTAGCACTTCCTCGAACCATTAATCCTTGAATTGAATTACACTGAAAAGTTGCGATCCAAACATATCTATATACTTTAAACGATGAATTCCCTTGTCAGATTAAAAAGGGCAAAAGAAACAATCACATATCCCGGAAAGAGAATCGCACGTGCGAGCAATGGCACTACGGAATGGATAGAGTTAATGCTACAAATTGTAATTTATGGTTCAATCAGAGTGCTCGTGTGTTGTGCTATTTCATTCTCCTTTTGCGGACGTACGGTCCTGTTCGATTTTTTTTTACCACGAGGGTCATTTCACTGTTTACATTCAACTGTGGCAGATTCACGATCGTGAAAAATCGCTTCCTCTCCACGGACGATAAAATCGCATTACGCCCTATGGCTGTTTTATTTGACAGTAATTAAACTAGAAACGCACGGATTCCTCGCCGAAACAGCCGGTACAGTGATCGACAGAGACGAAAGGTAGCTGAGCGCATGGAGAGTGCTAGGAATTAAAAGCACGACATCGCAAATCAATGCCATCGCAATCGGAGATGAATGTTGCTAATGGTGGTCTGAATTAGCTTTCGGGGTTGTTTGAATCGCCCTGACCGTTGACCTTGGGTCAGCAGGTTGAGCGTACTGCATTTACTGGCTGTTGCTGATTTCTAATTCACAAATTGTGCGAAATTATTCCGTATACATCTGACAAAACACTCGTGCCGAAACGTCAACGAACGCCATAAATCTTGTGGCTTTCGATGCTTGGCATTACGATTGCGTAATTTGGCGTTTTTATTTACCGAAACAGAAGTGCATGTTGGACTGAATTCATCGTTGTTTGTCGTTTTATTTGCGTCGATTAGTTCGTTGAGAAATATTTGATTTGCGAAGGCACTGCTAATCAACATATTGACGAAATCGTAGACGAAAACACATTTTCTGACAATGACCGATATTTACCGGTCATGTCGTATTGAACGATAAATCTGCAACCAATGTTGAAGCGAGCGGATCAATAACGCTGTTAATCAAATGATTCTTTCTCCTGGTATGAGGGTTTTCTGTTTGTGGAACGACTGACTGCACTTGAAGCGGTATCTATGAAGTTGAACATAGGACGATAGCGTTTGTTTTGCATGAATTTGAGATTTATATCATGATTGGAACCAGAGATGATTAGGTTGAGGTTGTATGTATATGGTTTAATTGATTGGGATACACTTTTGATTGAATAACAATCAGTAACCCGTAACTAACTACACAAAGCGCTCTTTAAAAACTTTTGCACTTTATCATTCGAATCTTAAGTAAAGTAGAAATAAATACTACCTTATAACAATTGAGATGATTAAAATCAAAAGTACTTTAATTCATGCATAAATAAATTAGTGCGATGTCTATCTAGGTGCGTTTTAAATAGAAAGTTGGGGTTATATACTATATTGCAGCTCTTTTCGTTTCGAATTTGAGCGCACTCAAAGTGGCGACCGATGCAAAAAGTGTTGGAGGTTAAAAGTTAAAACGAAATTTTACTTTGTTGTAATTTTATTGATCTTACTTAAATAAAAACAATTATTTTAAGAAGTTATTAGTAAAAATTTAATTTTTAAATTTGAGGTAACGTGCAACGCCTAATGAAATAACGGTTGAACGACCTCGTGCTTAATTGGCGTTCTGTAGATAATGTGATAAAATTATTGAATTATTGACTAAAATAATAACATAAAATAAAGCATTTAATCAATGGTTATTTCAATCTCTAAGTAATAATTTAACTAACATATGTTCTGCTAAATGAACTTTATGACTTACCGACACCGATAGTGATTGAAAAGTACAGTAAATTCGTAGCCATAAGCATCTTTTCACTTTGCACGAATCTGTGCACCGGATCTGATAAAGCCGCGTCAAATTCCAGAATCATAGAGATTGCAATCGGAAAGTATGAAACAAAACGTAGTAAAAAATCGCACACAGAAACAAAACAAACGATGCAAAATGCGCAAGATTATTTTTCCAGTTGATTGAAGCAAGAACATCCGATTTCGGCTAACGGACAGATATGGTATCAGATCGGCTTAAGACCGTTCGCCAAGACGCCGGCAACAGTGAACAGCGTCTGACGCCTGACCTCTCGAGGTAGAAGGAATAACCGGGTATGTGGTGAGAGGTCGGCTACGGGCGCTGTGAACCATAGAACGATGATTGGGTGTTTATCGTCGCTCGGTAATCGGCTTATATACGGATCCCGGATGGCTTTGCGAGAAAGGGGTTGACAAATTTTACAATCCAGTTCATTGCGATAGTATTATGAAAGAATGCAAGTAAAGCACGAGCACGAACGGGGTTTGATGCGGTACGAACGGATACGTCCCATCGCATAAGCTATCGGTGTCGTTTTGGAGGCATAAATAGGGCTACTTTTATGCGAGAAGCCACATGGGCCACCGATCTGGACCACAAGGGTCGTGCTGTGCTGTGCTTCTTTGCGACGTATGTGTACTCAGGAAAACATATACACACTTGGGCCTAATGGATAGCTGTGGTTTTAAAAATGTTTTCGTGATTGGCCAAGGATTATGTGTCGTTTTCCGCGATAGTGGCATTGCTTGGTTTGATAGGAATCTTCGCTGCATTCCAACGGGACAAACGCAGAGAAAGAGAAAGCGTCTTTGCGATATCATGTTTGGGTTTTACTACGTTGCGGTAATCATAAAATTAAAATGGAAACGAGGCGGTAAGTGTATAGAGCTTACCGAAAGTAACATGAAGGAGGCAATAATAAAGAAGACAAAATATAGTTTTACGGAAGAAAAACTATCTCATTTTGGTGAATTGTGCATGTTGATATTGTTATCAAATATTTTTGCCAAAATTACGTACATTTAACTTATATGATTTTTCAACCATGATTTGAAAGAACTCATTAATAATGTTGTATGTATAATATATAAATAAATTGACAACTGTTAGTCAAATTTTATGAGATAGCTGATTTTGAAAATGTCATTAGTAAATGTAACTTTTTACTAGTGAAAGATACTCTAGGTACTCTAGATACTCTAGATATAATGAAATGAATGTATGTATATACTAATGTTTTGAACAAAATCGATAAAAAAACCAATATTTGAAAGATTTGTGGTTTTAGAATTGATCTAAACAAGAAAAATAAACAACAAATTCTACAACACTGATCTCAAATAAAAATGTATCTTTCTACACGTAAAAATACAATTTGTTACAAAAACAAAACATAACAAACTAAAACTGTCTTCATATTTCATAAATTATTTACATTTTTATCTTTTTGAATTGTTATTATTGATACAGTTGCAGTTGCTATAACAACAAAAAAATATGTATAATGTGTACATTTTGTAGCTAGATGTTGACTTTTATACATATAAGATAATTTGTTCAAAAATGATTTTTTTTATAAAAACTCAGTTGAAGAATTTGTCCTACTGAATTGTGTCCTTACTCAATGTTTACGTCGGTGTGTCAGTGGCACAAAACGATACTGAACAGACGATACATCGTGATGTTCTTTTCTAGCATCGAAGAATGAGAAAGTTGGAATTTTATTTAGAACGGAAACAGTTTTTCCCTTGCAGTGCAGGAATTATCTCACGATATGTAAACAACAACCACGTATTCACTTTTTATTCTTGTTTGCTTCCAGCGCTCAGGATACTTAGTTTTCACCTATGCTTGTTAACGTTTACTCACACGCCTGGTTAGCTCTATGAGTTCTCGGTAAGTAGATTACAATTTTGAAGATACTTTTCACGAATCTACGGGTCATTCAGATCGATACTTACAATTTATTTCTAGAAGAAAGCTGCTGGAAGCTGGAAACGTTGTAAGACTTGTGCACTCTCCGTTTGTTTGCTAGATGCTATTAAGAGTGTCAAATCTTCGACCGTCCGACAAACGGGAGCATGCGCACTCACCAGCGAGCGAAATTTCAAAGCAGATGCAAAAGTCATGAAATGTACAGAAAACGTTGTCGGTGTTGCATTTTTTATTTTTAAATGTGTATCCCTTTCCGCAAACATGCTCAGCTTTTTATCGTATTCTGCTAATGCGTGACTTTGGATTCGATGGGATGGAAATAAATCCTCATAATTCGATGGAATTTCATTTCAAAGGGTGCTGATTGCGGAACTTTTAATTGATTTTAGGATACTCATCAGCACGCGATGAGCGAGAATGTGCGATGAGCTTTGATGTTCTGAAACGTTTGCGCTATTTTCATAAAACATTCCCCTTTCCATTTCTCGCCGCTCGGTCGCGTGGGTTTCATTTGTGTGCTGGGAGAACACGTCCGTGCTAGGTGGCTCTCATCGAAAATTGTGGCCATTGTTCAATCAGTAAAATCAATTTATCTTTCGCCAAAAATATATTCCTGCTCGGGCCGAGTAGATGTTGGATGGGGTACGTTGTACGGCTAGGGACCGGCGGTGCAGCTCTCGCATAGCGACACGTTACGCGAAATATCACACGAAACACTAATTAATCAAAGCCCAAAATTTAAATTGACACCATACAACACCGCACCATCTCGGTGCGAAATAATGACGGACGGCGTTCAGATGTGCATGCGAGAGTGTGCGTTTGGGTGACTTATAACCTTAATTACAACGCAAACAGCATGCCATCGATAACGGGTTAAATCAGTAATTATGTAAATTAAATCATTGCTCACAGCAATGCTTTGTGGCGAAAAGAATTGTTCGTGCACACTCTGTCTGCAGTTGGTATTGGTATCTGCGCTTCGCTAGGGATAGATAGAGTTTGTTTTTTAGTGTGTTATTGATTACGGCTACACGACATTTACCATATCGTGCTGATTTCTCCATTCTACGCTGCAAATTAGAACCAGAAATATTGTATGGTTTTTTTAGAGAAATAATTAAAATAACCGACGCATAGCTTTGCATACTTTCAGTAAATCCATCATGGGTAATACGTTGATTATATCACTAATTTCGGGTGACAGGTAATTAACTTTGACAAACATATAAGAGCGTTGTTAAATGATTGGTTTTTAATAAAACAATATTTTTGAAGTAAAACCAATGTTCAAAGAGAGATAAGTAGTTGATCTAGTGTATATTACATAAAACGTTCAAAGTCATCTGTCCCTGGGATGCAGCTGGCTGTACCTGTGTTACTCGCAAAAGACAGTACTGGAACGTTGTTGGAGCATACCTATGTCAACTGAAGTTTTTTATCAGCAAGTATGATCATAATGTTTGATCATCATTGTTGTTATTGATGGCTCGAGCAGCAGAGTTTTCGAAAAACAATTTGGATTACACTACAGTTTATTTGCATTGCTTTTTACCACGTTTTTGGTTTAGATGTTATTGTTCTCTCGGGCTGGTCTGATGAAAATCGACATCACAATATCTGATTAATTTTATCCAGTTTGGCTAGAGACTCAAACTGACTAGTAACACATTACACAAATTACATGCAATTCTTTTCATAACTTTGAATCTATATATGAAAAAAGATTATTAAAAATAACTTTGAAGATAAATGTTGCTTGAGCTGAGCTTTTTATAACAATTAGCTTACAGTACAAATACATACAAGAAACGAAGGAAGTAAGTTAGATTAAAATACTTTTTCCTTAAGTCAAGCACTTTATACCATGTAGTGTTCAGACAACAGCAAAATAAATAAGATGTTCCTTTTTTATACCACGGATGTAATGTATTTCTTAGATAAAGTGCACTTAGGTAAGGTAAGGTTAGCGAAATTATTGGTGGTACTTAATTATACGTGTTGAATGAAGCAGTTACATAAAAAAATTGAAACAAAACAATCTTCCTGACCTAATAAAAATAATACTATACAACTTTGCATTATAAGTCAGAATAAATTTAAAGCTTTAATATTAAAGCATTGATTAAAATGTAAAAATAACTGACTGAAATCATTTAGGTTATGTTAAAGGTTAGTATTGTATTGTGTTTTGTATATTAACGATTGTTTGTGAAGGACAGTACTATTGATATTTTTTATAGATTTAAATACCTTGGAGGTTTGATCACAAGTGTTTATGAAGAAATCATGTAGAATACTTGATACTTGCAAGATCGATAATAAGCACGTGGTAGGGGTCGCTTCCCAGAAATCTACTGCATCTGTATAAAGCAATGATCTTGGATTCTGTTGAGTACGGTAGGATATGTTTTCACTGGGCAGCCAGTTCAAGGTATTCAGAGCCTTAGGCTAATTCAGTTTCGATGCTTGCGTATCGATTTCGGATGTATGCCCTCCACGCACAGAATGTGTCTGGTGGTGATGGTTTTTCATCATGTATCTATCGATTTGAACAACTCTCACTGCGAATTGTCATAAAAAATCCACTTCTAAAAGGTAAGTCATCCATAACTTTAATAAACTACACACTTTAGGCCCGAAATTAAAAATCATGTCAACATGGCAACATGATGTTTTCATACATGTTTTCTTACCTTGCGATGTATGTGATGTTTTCTTACCTTGCACGTAGATTCTCTGCTTGCTAGTAACTTTTTGCCAATTAGTTACCGCACACCTCTAAAAATGCAAGAAGATTTATAAACTATCGATACTTCTATGAAAAAGGTTATGAAAAACATTGCCAAAACCACTCTTCCAGCAATAGTTTCAACACTGTTCGGAGAGATCTTTGGGAACGTTAACTTTGATAATGCTTGTTTTACAGATGGTTCTAATATAGACGGAAAAACTTACTGTGGAGCGTATTTGTGACATTAAACTATCTCACGATACCTGGAAGAACCTGCTCCATGTTTGTTGCGGTGCTTGTTGCTAAAGTCTGTGCGTTGGAAGAGCTTCTAGATAACCTGGCTGTTATACCATCTTCACAGGTTAGCATTATACCATCTTCACAGTATTAGTGTTGTTGAAGTTATAACGTCTCGATTAGTGCAAGACTCGAACTACTTTTTTCGACAAATAAATTTTTTTTGGAGCTCATTGTGGAAAAGCTAATTGCCAATGTTTTAAGTTAATCAATGCAAAAGTGTCACCGCTTATTCCAGTTCGTGATCTCTAGTTCATGCTAAGTCTTGTTAATAAACAGTATTTAAAAATTATGCAACTCAAACTTAAAAAAAAAATTTAAACAAACATCCTTCACAGACCATAATCTGGCTATGGCATAAAAAATAATAAAATCAAATTGAATCAGAGTTTATGAATGCCTAATATAATAAAATTTTGCTCTCTCTACTTGGTGTAGCGACCGAAGTCATGCTTGCTATGTTACGGGTTTAATTGACTGATTTTACCACCATAGCTGGCTAGTCACTCCTAGCCCGGGGAAGACGGTTCGAATGGGATCATGGTGCTGGTCGTGTCGTGTGGAAAAATCTTGTAGTGTGCACAAAAAACTTAATGGAAGTGTTTTTATTTGTTACAAATATAGTACCGGTTGCTACAACGATGCGGTTTACATTTTTGCATCCTGTACAACAGCGATAGTCAATGGTCCCACTGTACCATTAGGTTTACCGCTTAGGCAAATGGCTTACCGTACCGTGAGAAATGAAGTTTGATGTTCGAGGATTTATTGTAAAAGTTATATCAAAGCGCTTCCGTCAATGGAAATAATAATTCGACACATAAGGAACCTTCCTCGAGGGCATGTGTGCGGTGCTAGGCATATTATACGGCTACGCACTAAGCGCTGAGCCATGAGCTCTGTGGTTTATGATTCGTAGAGATGCATCATCGCTAGATCTACGTTGCAAGTTTTCCAATTTATGTTTATTATTTTCAATATGGTATTGAAAAACTTATTCAATTATGAGTACAGCGAGAATGCCACTGGTAAAAGGCTTTTACCGCTGCAAAACGCGGTATTTGTAAAGAGCTTGTGGCTTGTAATGTTAAATCTTTCGAAGGTATGGTTTTTGTTTTGCAAACTTCAGTCGATACTTTATTTTCTTAAAAAACTAAGATGCTTGAAATTTACGTATTAAAACAATATGATATGATGGTACCCGCATGAGGAATTCACTTTCGTTAATAAATTTCGCTGTGCGCTCATGTGTGCTAAAACAATGACTAGGACGCCAGCAATCTAATTTATTATGAGACCACATATGTAATCCATACACACTACCATTAAAATTGTAGCAGTAGCTGGCATGCGGATGCTTTTCCGTAGTCCCATTGTATGGCTCAAAAAGTTTCAGCAGGATGAACAATTTTTGCCGACGATTACCATTCAGGCCGTTTCGGGTGGGTTCCGAGCGCAAGCAAATTTGCTTGTCCGGCCGTGACTAAAATCCTTCATCCTGCTAGATGAAAGCTGTCAAAAGTTTTAGTAACGACCAGTGGTAATTTGCAAGCGCGCTTCCGTTTCCAATTGTACCAGTAGCCGGTTGGCAAGAAAGCGTTACTGTCGAGGTAGTTATTGCGAATCGTTTTGCGGGTTTTCCTGCAGGATGCATGTTTGCAGCCGTACACTGCTTAAGGTTTGAGTGTCTGATTTAACCACTGGCTCAGTCACGATGAATATAATTCATTACACTGTAGTGTGTCCGGCAGGGCGAAGTGAAAGATGAGCAATCTAATTCCCTGGATTGTGAAGAGGATGTTCGTATACAGTATTGCTGATATGAATATAAATTTCATTCCATTCGATGATGATAAAGTTATGCAATGTGCAATTATTACATAATGAAAAATTACTTCTCGTAATTGCATTACAGTATTATTTACCGAGAATCAATTTCACAATATATTGGCCACTAAGTGACACAGTTTAAAAACTCAACAGTTTAAAATAAATCAATAAGATGATGACATATTTTATGAGAAAATATTGAAACAAAGCGTAGTTAAAATTAATGTATTCTCTATTTGTACACTGTTTTATATTTTTAGTATTTTTATCAAGACTAAATTTTCAATTCAATCAAGATTGTTTCACCGATTGTTCACCGCAACACAGCTCTTTCACCATTTTTGTAGAAGGCGATTTTAATTATGCTCTCTATTTATATTCTGTGATATTCTCTTATTATTGTATTCTCAAATAAAACATTCAACCCTATATTTGAGTTACGAATTATGAACACATAACAATACAAAATACTGATTAATTGGTGAAAATTGGGGAAAATTAATTTATTGTTCCTATTTTCTGCAACCGTTTGGCAATAAATAACCTGCACAGATGAACGTATGACAGATCGCATAGCGAGACTGAAAATCGTTGTATATCATATTTGTGAGCCCCTTTTTCAATTGACCTGCTTTCAAACCCGTCACCTCCTCCACCCCTCTCCCAAAACCTGCTCAGTACATGCGTGTGAAGCGCTAGCATACTGGCGGGGGGAAACAAATGGTAGCGGCTCGAAAATCATGTTGTTCAAATTGTGCTTATCCAGCTTCCGGGACAATAGAAAAACTTTGACCAGCTTGCAAACGCGACCGGAAACGGAATACACACAGCAGACTGGCCGACGACCTTTTTCTGTTAAGTTTGTCCAAGCAACAGCAGAACTGTGGTCCCAGCATAATGGCGCATTATGTTGATGAAGATGGCGCTCGGTGTACCGGATGGGGACAGCCGTAATGGGAGAGGGAGAAGCGTGCGAGTGTCAACGAGTGTAGTCCGTCGTCAGCGTCGTCATCATGCCACGGAATGGCTTTGGCTTGCGCCTGCCTCCAAGCTTTTGTGCGATTTTCGTACGAATAGACTCTTTCTGGCCCGGAATCGGCACTACCGAAAAAGTCTGTGGCAAGCGTATTGGTGTAGGCGCGGGTGTGGTTCGGGCGGGTGAGGTTCGTGTGCCTTGTATAAGTTGTTTTATCTTCGCTTTTAGGGTATTCATTTGAATAAACATTATTCACCGCTAGGATCTTGATTAAAAAGTACGAAATGGCGAGTTGGCACCGTTGCATCGGGTTCGCTTGGTCGCACTTCGGAACGGAAAAGTTGGTCCGTTTCGTCGGCAATTGTATCGAATTCTCTGGTACGAAACGATCATTCGACCACCGGTGGTTTTGTTATTTTAATGTCAAAAAGTTTAACAAATTTAGCGGTGTTGTGTGTATTTTGTACCATGCTGCGGGTTCATCGGACCGTTGAAAATTATAAAACTTTCAAATGCCTCTCCGACGCCGCGGGCATCGAGACAGAAATGCAATGTTCGCGTGGCTATGTGGTTTACAGGCGTTATTATTTTAGCGATGGAGACGCCCGGTCGCTTGTGGCTGTGTTACAGCGAGCACTTGATTGAAATTTAATGAATGGTACGAATGGCGAATGGCGCTTATCGAGAGGTGAGAAAAGATATCATTTCGAGTGGGAAAAAATATAGTACCATTTACAGCGAAACGTGTGACGTTACTAAGTAATTTTTTATTCACATATAAAAGTAATTGATAATTCAAATACCGTGTTGTTAATATACGATGCTATGTTATTATACTTTATTTCTATAGTAAATGATTGTGATGTTGAGATGTGATAAAATAGCAATAATAAATATCTTTCTTATAGAAAATCATTCAATTGTGCAAAAGAGATTGTACAATCTCATCTATTTAACAAGATTTTTACATGATTTTGTTTTATCGCCCTGCGTTGGTCAACGTTCTGTGATTGATATGGATATGACACTGCTAATGAAATGAATTTCTGCCTCGACGCAATTAAAATTCTCACAATCAACTCAGACCATGGAATTAGTTCATCCACTCGCAAAACCCTTTTCTGACACGCAATGATAGACGACGTAAGACGATGCCCTTTGTACGTGTCGTATTTGTCGTCCTTATGGTTGGTCTCACGTGACGTTTGCTTAGAGTACCGAGAAAGCAGATTGCATGAACTAATGATGTGATTTGGAATGCAATAGTAATGGAATTTGACACAAAGATTTCTTCCCTCACTCTCATCTTCAATAAACTTCCCTCTGTCTGCAACAATGCAGATAGATCATTAACCTTCACTGGACGGATTGATATAGTTTTGACTAACATACGAGTCAGTCAATGCGAGTCAGTGCGAGATATACATGTGCGTGTGTGTGTGAGGCGTGAACATGTCTGCATTCGAAGCAAGACATGGGTGTTCTAAGCGTGAATAGAGAAAAACCAACTAACGAACTCGTATGCGACACATAATGAAATTAGCATCATTTTGTTAAACTACCGACATACGTACAGACAGACACGATAAACTTTGAAACTGCAGATAAAGTTCGTTGCTGGTGCAAGCGATTATCGCGGACGAATAATTAAATCAATGCAAAATTGATGCATAATCAGTTCGTTTGAAGTGTATCGTGCGTGTTTATTGTCAGTTTTGCATAGTAATTGGTTTATTTTTATGTTCGAAAAACATTGCAACGTTCAAAGCATGTCACTGGTGTCAAAGAAACAAACGTATGTTTATATTTACACTCGGTAGCAAAAAAAAGCATAAACAATATGCAATTTGAGTACCGCTCTGCAAAATGAGCATTTTTTTACATTTTTTAGTAAGACTGTAAACTCTGTCCAAAACCCTTCAACAAACTTGCACATCATTAAATTGAATTAGGAATTATTGAAAGGCATCTGTAGACTGAGTGGCAAAAGGCTCAAGTTCATTTTAAAATAAATCGGCCATATTCAAACCAGCCGCAATTACCAATCCAGTTGTGGTTGATAAGGTCAACCAAAAGCGAGATGAGGAATAATCTGAGACACTAATGGTAAATGGTGCGGTGGTCGCAATACAAATATCCGTCTGGTGTAAGTCGCCACCATCGGGTGGTTTTTCTGATCATGCACTCAGCCTTTACCGAAACAAGTTAAACAGCGTTTCCGCCTGGTACCACTTTACGTCCTGCGGGCAAGGTTACCAAGCAAGCGTGAAGAAAAGGATTCATAGCGCTCACGGTCCCTGCCGGGCCGCAGTGAAGCGTTATGGGGCGGTGTGAAAATTTCACTGCTGTCATCGCCACTTTCCCACACAATTTATTAGCACCGTTCGGGTTGCTGAAGGTAGGGGACCCGGTTCGTCTAATTTGTATTTAAGTTCCAGTGCTGTCCACATAACGAAACCAACGGTTTGGGGACTGGCCGGTATTACTTTTCGACTTCCGCACTGCCATGCCGGCATGGACAGCAAGACGGGAAAGGTGAAGGAAACTCGCAGCTCTAACTTTCTGGCCAGCCCGGTTTTCCTTCCCGAAACCGTGTCGTTTTCTCGAACGGCAATAAAAGCACTCGAGACGGACTCGAGTGAAGCACCATAAGTAAGCTGTATATTCATGATCATAATCCTTGCAAATAGAGTCTTCTGCGTTTTATATCAGCCGTTTCAGACCATTGGGATGGGGCCATTTGGTGGTCGGACGGAAATTTGGCCCCACGGCAACGGCCACACGCACTCACCGCCGTTCGGTCAGTTTCGTTCAACTTCCGTTCCATATTTGGGAAGCGGAAAAGTCGTACAAGGAACCGCGCGCTTCGCCTGCGAACGACAGAAACAGATGAACCGGGGCTTAGCTGAGCTTGGTTTTGATAATAATAAACAACGCATTCTTCATCGAGAAAATCCCGCCCAGTTATTTTAACAAATGAAATGTAAAACGAATGCAATGAGGTTGAATTGTTTCCATGCGGCACGGGCAATGCCAGAATTTTCCTGTCCAACTCGTGCCCCGGTCAACCACAAGTCGCACGAAGTAAGAGGAAGAGAACGATAATGGGCAACGGCAAGGAAAGCCCGGCGGTTGGATTACGAGTACTGGCAAGATTGTAACCATTACTCTTCGCCGTGGTTAGTAGGTGATAGGAATTGGAACAAGCAAAACAACAAATTAATTCGAGAATGGGTTTTGAAATAAGGGTCCTTTGAAATAAAGCGTAAGAGAAAGTAATGTTTCCAGCGTGAGCTTTTGTTATGTGCGTGAAGTCATTGTTTATAAAATAAGTATAGGTATTAAAAATTGATGATTTTTGAATATCTTTCAGCGGTCAGAATTGTTATGCATGTTGTCTTACAGACAATTACACGGATTTGTTTAATATTATTTGTCAGGGAATATATATATATCTAGAAAACATAATGCATTTTAGCATCAATGTGGTTTTAATGTTGTTTTAGTTGACACAGTGTTGTTTTAAGCTGTTTTTATTTAACTTAAGAAATTTTTTACTATGTTCATGCTACAATAGATCCGTAGCAAATAAAATTAACGATTTAAAATTCGAGGCAACATGTGGGTTTAAGTAAGTCCAGAAAAAGGTCTGGTAAAGAACGGAACTGGTTGTTACCATTTTTATCTTCAGATCGGTTTTCCGCTTAATTACGATTTATCGAATGTTTACAATTTGTGTTTTGTCTCCAATCATAATGTTTAGGCTTTGTATTCTATTATCATCTTAGTTTTATATAGACAAGATTACATGATTAAAGTAATTTATAGCTATTAGCACTATTCTTTTCCCTATTGATATTGGTACCTAATAGATCAGTTTGAAGAGTAAACCGAGCAAGTAATCCATCCGATTTATTACAATTTATATGTTATCGACACGAAAAGAAAAGAAATGCTAAAAAAACATTTAAATAGATACGCTTCTAAAGAATCATGCAAAGAGAACTCACAACATTCAAACACATTTAATATACGTGTAGAATGATTTTTTATCTCTATGGCTTTATGTACATGGATGTTTTTGTTTGTTTGTCACTTCACTGTTTTATCACTTCACTTATACACATTACGTCACTTCACTAACGTTTAGTGAATAAGGTTTACCTCTTTCTTGTTCCAAAATACTAATGACTCTTATGATGCTGCTATTTATATAATTCCAGAGAAAAATAACACCACCAAGTAGGTATTCATTAGTTTTATTTACATAGCAAACAGTCATTCTAATGAAACCTATTGCACAACCGTTCAAGTAGATGATTATGATGCATTGAAAATAAACCAATCGTTAGAAACCGACGAGTAATTTTTTTGTATCCTACATTGTAAACAATTTACGATCGGTTTCGTTGAAATTTACATGGAAAGCAATTTTTGTACACTCTTTAAACGGAATGTACTGTAAGAAAATCGTCTGAATGTGCTTAACGGAGGGAAACAAACTGATGCCGCACTGGTATCACACATCGCTACATAAAAAAAAGGTTAAATTTACGATTCTTTACACTCATAAAACAGTTATTTGTCTCTGCCGTGCCGGGGACGGAGACATGCGTAGAATGATAAACTTTACAGCCGTGAGCCAACATAAATTGGTGTCGTATGTGCGATTTTTATGCGTCTCATAATTTGGCTCTTGAGGTTAAATGAAGTATGCAATCCGTGTGAAATGATGTGGCTTCTGTGGTGATAATTTAGCGGTAGGTCCTAATAAGAGAGCATTCACATCGGATTTTCATGGAGGTGGCCGGTACCATGTAGTATGGATGTTTAATAAAATGTACTTAAAGTGATTCAAATACGTCTTCGTGCTCTTTCCGTTGTTGTATGTTTCTCGAAGCCAGCATCCAGTATTGTTTTGATTCCTAAAGTTTTATTACACTCAATTGCTGCCTTCATAAATTCAATAGAAAATTTAATAATTAATATTGGCATATCGTGGAAGAGTACTTCTTGCTGCACGACAACGACAAACAGACAGCAGACAATCGTTCCGGCGTGTTTAGCTCACCCGGGAAACTCTGGTTAAAAAGTTTTGCAGTGTTCGGTTAAAAACGAAATTAAATTCAACATCTGCTCTCGGTGGCCGGGCTGAAAATTGCCTAGGGTGAGAGTACGTATTTGTATGTGTGGGTGGTGAGCGAAATGTAGGGAAAGTTGCTACAGCGGATAGTAGTTTGTGCTGGAGCTTTTTATTTAACTTTTTCGACCACGAACTAGTGAAACAATGCGAACATCGAATACGCAATTTGCTAAACGCAGCTCCAAGTTCGAAGCTTGTATGTGTGGCTTTAGTGTGTGGAAGCATTCGAAATGGGCACCGCGCCATTGCGGGCAATGTGGTAGAAATTAAATTAAAACTGAAATAAAATTATAATTATCCTTCGAACGGTTCGGAGTGTGTTCGCCGAGATGGGAAGGAAGCAGGTGCTCCCGATAGTACGTGCCATCGTGCAATGCTAATAACTCGGTTCGGTTTAGTTGAGCGTGGCTGAATCGACTGTTCGGAATAAAAAGGACGTGGCTTAAAGATGTTTTTTTTTATTTTATGTCTGAATAACAGTAAAAAAATAATTTTTTGTCTTCAGATTTTCATAAGTTGATGACGTGAGCACAATAGTCCCTTTAATTTCTTGCTAATATTATGTATCTAATATGGCAAATTGAATTTGTGAGATTGATGGATATGATAGTATTTATCAAGTTTATTGATGTGTTTTTTCTTACCAACACGTAAAACCACTTATTTATGCTTAGCTAGGTAGACATTAAAATCTATTTATTATAACAGTATTCGTACTATAAATAAGATTTGAAAAATTAGGATCTCAATCGAGTAATATTGTGGACCTGTGAAGTAATGTTTTTTATACATAGTTTAAGCTAATATTTGTTTTCATATTTTATTAATATTATAAAAAAACTCGAATGCTATTGCATCTCGGTGTAAGTTTTTAAGTTTTTTTTCATATTCGTTGAGTTCTTCTAAAACCAGCCGGGGAAAAAATAAGTTTTAAATAATTTACACACTAAAACATTTTTCATCGGTCCATAATTGGCATTGTTGTAAATGAAGTGAATTTGCATTATCTTTTCTCTTTATCTTGCTTTGTCTTAAATATACACACGTTACTTTTAAGAACGGTTTAGAATGGAGTTCTTGAAAAAGAAACTTACAAGACGAAGCAAAAGTTTAGCATATCGTGATAGTTTTCATTTACAATTTATTTTTGTCAATTAAAAAGAATTTTCGACAGCATATTGTCATATAAAAAATCGTGTTTCTGTTTTTTTTCATCTTTTTACTTATGCAATTAAATGATTAAAACATTAAATGATTAAATTATAAAAATGTATAGATTTTACCATATGGGAATCCAGTTTCTCAATTAAATAAATCCGACCACTCACATTATCAGCATGTAGCAATACACAAAGCGTGGTGCAAAAGGAAGAAAGATGTGCACGAACAAACAATTCTTTTCTGAACAAGTCATTCATTTAAAACAACTTGTTTTATGGCAACCCAGCCACCATACGTTGGATTCCTCCCGCCCGACAGGGATTCTTCGAGCGTATGCGCTGCGTCTAAACCACATACTGTCACCGCACCATAACGCGGTGCACTGAGGTGGGAATCAAGCCTTCTTGTAGCGGGCAAATAAAAATGTAAAATTGACTGGCAAAGGGTTGTTTATTGTTGTTATTTGCGATGAAATATTCAAATTTAACGACCCTTCACTGAGTATGCGTGTAATAAATGGTTGCGACGCTTCGTTAGGATAATGGAATTATGAGTTGTTTGAATTATGAGTTTGAGCTTCGGTTGTGCGGTATTTCGGCATTGCGGCGAAGGTTTCGCACCGGACTCAGTATTGGCGGTAACGGGGGTCGAACGGAGGTGGTTGGGATGTTATACGAGGGACTGGGGGAAAATGTACGCACATATGAATAAACGCTAACGGTTGTGAGTTTGTTTCGAGTGTAATTTTTTCAACTGTCTCAGTTCCTATATGCCGAGCTTGCCGGGCTCTAGTGCGTAACAGTTAGCGAAGGGGCAGGAAGAAAGTGAGATAAAAATAATTGGAACCCATTTTCCGGTACGTTGCAACGTTTCCCAATCCACCCAGGCTGGCAGTGTGGCTGGTAAGGTAGAAAGATCATCCTTGAATATCCTCGCCACCATGTGTTCACGCAGTCAGAGCGGTATGTGGACGTAGTGGGAGGTGTTGTTTGCGTTCCTTGTTTGCAAGTTTTCCTTTTTCTCGACTGCATGCAACGGGGGTAGCTTTTTAGCAATATTCCGGACCGTTAGCATTAGCGTTAACAAACCCTTACGAATGTGGTACAATTTGAGGGCTTTATTTTATTACTTACCGGCCGTTTGGTTGATTTTCTTTTCTGTGCGTGAAGGTTTCAAAGTTAGTATGCGCTTGAAAGAGCTTTCGGGGTTATGCTGTGAGTGTTACAAAGATTAAAAATGAAGCATTAACTAACTGATTGTTTGCGCTAGTACAGTTTGTTGTTGAGAAAAATGCATAAAAATGTATACTATAGCATCAGGAAATGTTTTCATGTTGTTGCCTGGTTAGACAGTTTCTTGCACAAGTAGGATATTGATAATAATTTAAATGCTTTATGAATAATTTTACAATTCTTGCTTTGTGTTCGTGTTATATTTTGTTTGCTTTTTGTGGTATTTTTTTTTTATAAAAAGACATTTATTGACACGTTTAGGGTTTAAAAAGGAAAAAAAAACACTTTACAAGACTTAAAAAATTAAGGTTGACAAAGACAGACACGCAGGACGTCTAAGTCATTCGCAGCATCATTGTTGCCAATGATGTGGATGACGTAGTTAGCAAACATGGACAGAATTTTTCTGCGTTTGT
>KI915051.1:2649954-2691369 GCA_000473445.2 Anopheles farauti
TTGTTTAAAAAATAGTAACGGTAGTTTTAAAAATTTACAAAAAATATAAGAATAAAAAAAATAAAAAAATATAAGAGTATTTTATTACAAGCTTCATTTTTGCTGAACATTGTTTTTCGCTATCTCTTCAACTTTTCGTTTTATTCACAAAAAAAGGGTGGTCGTATAGTTGTGTTACGCACTGTATCACACGACCACTGGCAGCAACAAGTCGTGAAGCATGCGTTCCTAATGTTGAACTTGTAACGCATAAAGGATCTTTAGCATATCATTGCGATCGAGTTCGACTATCTGAGTCTATTCTTTTTTAGTCGTGTAATTGTTAGTCGAAGTAGGCGAAAAAATAGATTTTTTTTTTAAGTTATCAGGCTTTTCTCTATTCCCAATAATTTTTTATGGTTTAAAAGCTTTCATGACTTTGTTGATCGATTAGCTTTAAGGAATAGTAATTCGCTCTGTACCGTTGCATTTGACTAAAATATGACGTTGGCTCTTTCACGAGAGGTTAAGCAAACAGGACACATGCAGTTTTGCAGCTGGTGTGCTTTAGATTACACTGTTGTCATTGGTAGCTTCACGTGAACCAAACATTTAAGCAATTAAACGTAGATACATTTTAACTTTCTTAACACCTTGCAGATACCGTTTATTGATACACCTGATCTGATCCAAGCTTCATTATAATATCGCACACGTCATGAAAACTTCAAAAGAATCAACACCGAATATCGGTATAAAACAGAATGTTGTTGGTATTTTGAGGTATAGGTATTTTGTAGAAACTTTAAAATTTGTAAATAGGACCTACGTTTGGTACTGAGAGAATCAGAAGAGTATAATTTTACCAAAATTTTGCGATCTTGCGATTTATGTGATCAATTTTAAATTACTAAAATCTTCCAGAAGCATAAAAAACGAACATCTCTAATACACAGTGCATCCTTAAGACAGACATTAATAGCGATTCGAAAGCATGTTGTATGATTAGCAGGTTATATCTGATTATGTCTGATTATTGTACACTTAACGAGTTTTAACAGCAAAGAACTGCGCTGCAATATGCAATACACGTTTGTCGTATGAATAATAGAGTTTCGTAAGAAGACTCAAGTGGCCGAGAAAAAAACACGAAATGGTCTAAGCCGTTGATATCCGACACAATGACGTGTTGTTTAGTTCCTTCTGATGAGTGTACCGGAGGTTGAGGAACCGGAAAGCGGTGGCCGGAAAGCGAAACAAGCCGATTGATGCTTCTAAACCGGGGGTGGGAAATATAGCAGCATCCGTGTTGAGGCGTTCAGCATGTGAATGTAAACATGATTTAGTAAATATTTAAACGCCGTATGATAAGTTGTCGGAATGCGAAGTCAGGGCAAAGAAGGATATCAAAAACAAGACAACACTAGCGAACTCGAAAAGAAAAAGTGTAGGAAGCAACCGATTTGGAATCGGACTCGCTCGCCTTGCGCTCGGGACGCTGTTGGTGTGATCTTTCCTGAGGCTGCCTCCGGCCGATCGAAGTCAAAGCTTACCGTACCGGGAGTCCGCTCCAGAGCCCATCCAAATGAGCTTTATTCACGCCGGCAACGAGCTCTCGTACTGATAACAACCTCGAGCAGGCGAAAGGTGCCTTGTTTTGCGTCAGTCCGTTTTTCGCCGTCAACTCGGTGCGAATGAACATTGCATGCTTGCCGCTGTTTCAATAAATTATGAACACAAGCGAGCTGGAAGCAACGGCACTGTACACTGCAGACAGCACGCAAGATACCAAATGATGGAAGCACACAGTTGGCGGGCCAGCCGAAGATGGCCAGCGTGTAGGATTAGGACGTGTGCGTTCTATTTCACCCGGTTCGGCCGGCTCATGAGCGCTGAAAATTGGATGATATATTGTGCCTCATGCAAACACCACTCGGCAACGGAGAATACGGCGTTTCGTATCAGAACGGAGCGGCCTGCAAAACTAAGTAAAGGATTACTATGGCAAAGTTGCCTGTGTTTAAGAAGTGCCATCAAAGTTTTGCTCGAAAGGTCACCCGGGAGCTCGTCCAAAATCGTTCGTTTATTGGAATTCGAGCAACAAAGCCGAAAAAGCTACACTACGGTTGCACTTCTTCGGTTCATTTTGACGGCGGGTTTGGGGTACCGAGAGTTTGAATGATTTATGCTTGGAAATAAGAAGTTTGTTTGCTTTTTGCATGCTTCAAGCGCTGCATTTTTTTACTCCCTGTTGTTGGTTGGCAATTGTCTTCGAATAGATCGTCTCGTATGCTGCTTGAAATGGAAATGGGATGTGTGTGTGTGTGTGTGAGTGTGTGTGTGAGTGTGTGTGACGGTAGTGTAGCGAGCGACCCAATCAGTTGTCTAAGAATAATATCTTGGCTAGAATGCTAGGGAGCTTTGTAGATGTTTTTTTGCACTCAATAGGAGGGATATCAGACGTTTTTTTTCACGTTGTCTACCAACCCTTTCTATTGTACAGGTCTTTGAAGTGCACCGGTAGCTCGAAAAGCTGCCGAGCATATGTGCGGGACGCCCTTTGGAGCAGATTGGTAGACGTGATCGGAAAATTTTGCGTACATTCGATCGGTTTCGAGCGTCGTTTTCCATTTCCTGGAATTTTCTTTACTCTTCCCTACTCCCCCCCCCCTCCGCCTCTAATAGTATGTTTTCAATCGTCTGAAAGAATCTTTTGTCGTCCGGTTTTCGATCAATTGCAATCGGATAATAAACGGAGCAGTGGACACGGCTGCGGAAAGGCGGTGTTTGAGGATGATTGGTTGTGAATGGTTAAGCTCGGGATGTTAGGGTGGCACAGCAGTATGCTTTACGCCAATAGTATCCTTTTCGGTGCACCCGATTTGAACTCCATTCCATTGTGGGTGGAAGAATTGAGCGGAGAAGTGCACCGTGAAAGAGTATCAAAGTGTGAAAGTTTGATTGGATTTATCAATATTGGGTGTGATAAGAAAGCGCATTTTCTGCGCACCTCCTAAAGTCATGGCATGAGGTTTTGTGCGAAGCAAAGTCGGACATCAATTTTCATTGCGTTTGCCAATAGATACGGTGATGTTGGCTAGAGAGATAAAAACATATTTTTGTTAGATAAGGTTCATACTAATATGTATTTAATATAATTTATAATTTATTTCTACCGTTTCTACTTCTACTGTTAACTGTACACATGCATTCACGGTAGTATTTAAACTATTTATCATAGTATCATATATAATACTGGTTTAAGATGTTATTATGGTGTAATTTGTTTAATATTATTATTCATCCAGTTGAAAATAAAATAGAATAGTAAAATTCATCATTAACTTCACAAATTATATGAAGTTTCAAATGTACCTAGTGCTAATTTTAAATTATAATTACGGAATAAAGTAAAAAATAAATTGGAATCGTTCTTTTTTCATTATTTACAATCTCTAAAGATCGAATACGTTCACCGGTCCCATCAAAGATATATCATAGCAATTTTCATTTGAAATCAAGGCATTGGCGTTAGTTTCAATGACCAATTCATAATCCAGGGTTCATACTTTTGAAAGAACCTGATAAGACCTGTGTTCTACACAACGTAGCGATACAATGTAGCGATGTAGCTCAAATTGACCGCAATTGGACTTTTCTTAATCGCAGGAGTTTGTGAATATAGACACTATTTCTATGATTTATACGGTTACGGTTTTATTGGTTATGTTGTTGTCTGAACCTTTTTAATAGTCTTACTGCTATCGCTATACGTATACCGGACGTGGAATATTGCACAAAATTATGAATAAGAAATAAGAAAAAGTTTCAAAATGCTCCTTTGAACTGTAAGTTGTTGATCTCACCTTTTTAACAAATTCTTTGATACGATTCTATTGTTTCGATACCTAATCAAACAGAGAATTAACAAAAGGTTCAAAATCGGATAAAAATCGGACAGTCAAGGATGGTACTGTAGTTTTAGGGGTAGCTAGTTTAAACGAATACACTTTTTTAAAATACCACTCAGTAGTTCACGTTTGGTCTAATGGATCTCGGTTTGTGTCTCATTCTTGATTATAGATTAAAGTTAAAATTAACGAAATTAATTTCATCGCTTCCACCTAGTTTAACAAACAAAACAGTCATACTAATAAGGAGACATTTTATCGAATACGCTCATAATTGTTTACATTTGTCAATGATATCAAAATGATTACACACGACAGCGTTCCACCAACACCAAATCGAAGCACCGTATAGCCTCAAGCGAACTAACGACCATTATCATTCAATAGAAAAACACCACAGATTATAGTCTCCTGCTCCCAGGACCCAGGTCGCAGTGTTCGATAGAAGTGTAATATTTTATCATAATATTCCGTCATTTTGTGTCGTTAGACCCATTAACCATTAACGATATATCCTGCCTCCCCCCTTTTTTGCTACACAAAATTCAGCACGTGTACGTGTGTTTGTGTGTGCGGACGCCGTTGTAAGGTGATTGAAATGATATTTATTCATCATCTTTGTCATTAGTAGTCAATGAGATGAGGCAAAAGCCCGACCGGGTGCGCTTCGCTCGGTTGCCGCCGAACAAAAGCAATGCGTGAGCAATCGATTTTTTCTTTCCCTCGCATCTTAACACATCTCCGTATCGTTTGTAGGGTAGATGTGGTGACTGTTTGCATTTGACAGATCATTTGTACGCACACGAATTTTCGAGCGTCATGCCATGCAGTCGCATAAAGATAAGAACGATGCCGCTCAGGCGAAGGCATTGTGGAATACATGACGGTGGTTATGTTTATGCCTGGGACGTTTAATACATACTTACTTGCGATTTTTTGGAATGTGTGAGTGGGTTTGTGCATAGTATAACTCTATCTTTAACGTCGGATGTCCTAGTGTTTGGGAATTAAATATAAACAAGTCAAACCCTATAGGATATCTCACGATGTAATGCTAGATATACAAGTGCAGGAAGTAGAAAATTGCTAAAAGTATCTGCTATAATTCCCAATTTATGTTTCATAAAGCAAAAATAGACTAAACGCTTTTCAAAATAACTGTTTACACATACACAATTATGGAAAAGAAAGAGAAATTGTGATAATACTATAATAAGGTGAATCTGAATAAAAAAAACTATTCGAAATGGATGAAATAACTATTAAAATTGATGAACAGAAATACAAAGTGTAAAAAATCTTTCATCTTTTCGTTTTATACGCCTGAGTAGCCCTTCGAACGGCGAGCATTGTGATCCGTGTCGTTTTTCGTGCACGTTAGCAAACATTCTCTCGCGTACCTTCTACACGGTGAGCATAATAGAATAAACATAAAAGAAGTGATGCGAAGTGTTAATGATGAACCGACGCAGCAACATCACACGATAATGGCAAGTCTGGTAGGTGGTGCCATCATTGACGTCCACCGTCGCGAGCTTCCTCCTCCTCCTGTGATGATGAAACGTACAATCGATGGAAACCGAGTGTGACAAGACTATTGCTACTAAGCGTTCCCTTGGCACAGGGCCTGCCAACTAAGCGGAAGTCGTCCTCGGACGTCCTGCCTAGTCGGGGTTTCTCCCTCACCCATCGCAAAACGCGCCGAATCATTGCATACGTATCGTTGCGGGTTGGAATCAGCTGTACGGTGAAGGTATTATCGTGCGCACTTCGCTTCGAAAGATAGGACAAACGCTGGGAAAGTTCCGACACCGACAGTGTGGGCTCCGTGGGATGAGTGGTCGACCTTTCTGTGGTCCTTCAGCGCACAGCGTACATGCTCGTGTGCTTTTTCCACTTGGCATGGCATCGCATCAAATCGTGCGCATGAAAACGCGCAACTGGCAGCTCGTGTCATCTTCCAACGTTGACTCCTGTGCAGTCGTTCCTTGGCACTGGGAGTCCTGGCGATAGTTGGGCGACCGGTACTGCTGGGTTCAGTTGTGGAGATTTGGCGGCAGGGTGCCGCAATGACGATGACTTTGATTTCTTATTCTCAAGCGAAAGCGAGCGAGCGATTGGTTCTGGTGCTGGCGTCGATTCCGATGGGTTCCGGATTTCCCACCTAACCCATTCGCCCTCGCCCTCGTTACGTACCCGTGCCCAAAAGACGCAAAGCAGTTGACCTGCGACGTCCTAGTACATTGATTTGCTTCCTCCGTGCCGTGCGGTGAGACATTTCGTGGAACATTTTCTCTACGGGCAACTACCGTCTGCCCGTGTGTGGCTTACGAGATAAAAGCCGCTCGTCCTCGTAGCTACTACCAGATATTACCCTATCTCTCTTACTCTTGCAACCTGGCACACGCACACTCATCACTGCAGCAAATGAGCATCGGACGGACGGACGGTCGGTCGAACGAAGGACGATAGGTTCGCCAGATCGAGGAGAAAAGTTAATGTCTGATAATGATGCGTCTATTTTGCCGTTCGATTAAACACACCCGCCTCGTATCATGCCCTACCACATTCAGAGCCTCGTGACGGCCGGGCGAGAATGAATCGAGACAGCATAATCATTTTCGAAGGTTGCTCACGAAGCCTTCAATAAAGAGATGAGCTTCAAGGGCTTGGTAGCGATGCTTCCGATTGGAATGCGATTGTTTTGCTGGAATGTGCGCGCTGTGTTCTGTCCTGGTGCAATGCAAAAGATACACGAATTTGAAAGATACAAGAAATTTGCCTCTTTTCTGCAGAAACTATCGGTTCGCCAAGTTATAGTCAAAAAGCTGATTTTTAAAAATTATTATTTACAAATAAAATTTGTTATAAATATTAGATTTATTAAAAGAACACATTTTATAAAATTTGATAATAGAGAAATTTTTTAGCGTAAAGATCATGAATTATCGTAGTCAACTTTGTTGATTCCCGGATCGGTCATATTCATGTTTATAGAAGCTGGGCCGATGGTGTATTGGAAACAGAACCAGTCTTTATACTAACAAATGATATTTCTCACAAGTCCGATGGTACCTAGTTTATTTTAAATTGGCATAAAATGTTCAACAGTACCATTCAATTTTACATTAATTACCGTTTATTGCTGCAATCAGAAGATTGTAACATTACCTCTAGGATGACTCAAATATGGCTTGTACAAAACTGTTGCGTGCAATAAATGAACAGGCTGGCTTACGTTCATTTATACGCCTTTGGTTATGCACTACGCTCTCACATGGTTATTGAAGCTTGTGCTGTGGGTAAGAAGGTAGTTTATTATCTATCAGGTAACATAAATACTATAAACATTTAAGTGTTAAATACTATACACATTGTGGTCATAATGATTTGTTTAATTAGCTTTTATTCAATCCTATAAAAAGAAGATAATGTTGATATTTTTTATCTCGATTTGTTACACATAGTATATCGTAACACATCACGTTCATTGAAGGTTGTCACATTTGATGATTTCAAAAATTTTTTTGTTTTGAATAAATTCTTCAATATTGTTACGGTAAACAATTGACACCTTTTGAAACATATTAAATTCATGTATTACTAACACCTTTACCGACTGTTGTTTTTCGCTTTCACCCATTCTTCTCGAAGAAGAGAATTCGAAAATCTAAAGTAAAGTAAAATACACACCAGAACAAATGCAGCCTTCGGGACGATCTGGAAAGAAAAATGACAACCACATCGAGCGTGTTTCGGGTGAGCTCACTTCCGGGGTGTTGGTCCGCCATGCTTCGGGGCTCACTTTGAGTGTGGTGAAACGTAATCCATGTTACACGCATTCGTCACGGTTACACTAATCTTTACTGAGCCGGATCCCCAGTTTCAGAAGCTTTCTATCTTGGCTTGCTTTGAAGACCGATAGCCTTTGCCAGCGTCCAGAGGACTTTTTTGTTTGTTTTTGTTTACTTTTGTCCTTGAATTCATCTCATTGCTTGTCGAATGAGCGATCGTAGCAAAGTCAACTGTTGAAGTCTCCATGTGGAAATGGGACATGTTCCAGCATGGCGGGTGGTGTGATGTGAGGCGATAATACGACGCTCGTATGGCCAACCGGTAGCATAGCTTTTGCTTTTACCCGTATGACCCGCATGATCGATCCGAATCTTGGTGTAGCTATCGAAATGGCGTGGAAAATTGTTCTCATGATGGCCATTAGAGTCGATCATTCCGTAATAAATACACATTTTATTATGGTTTATGTTAGTGGCAAACAAATTTGTTACCGTTTCCATCGAAATCCATGGCCGGCAATAACTCCCTGGCTGTTCTTTTGCCCTTTTGTCCCATCGTTCATCGATTGACGCTTTGTTCGAAATGGCCGAGAGCGGAATTCTTTTATGTTTACTACCGTTTTGCCCTCTCACCTGACTTAGCTTGCTTCATAGTTTACTTTACAGGGAAGCACACAACAATGAACATTTTATTGGTTACGTTTCATGTAAGCGTTCTGTACACTTTCTTTCCGCTGGTGGTTTGAGAGATTAAGCACCTTTCCAATTCTTGAATGAATGTCGTTCATGTTCAGGACCTGTGAGAGTTTCTTTATACTGCATCAAGGTGTTACTTGATTGGTTGCTTGACTTGTTTGAATTGATAAGAGCTATTGTATAAGTGCTGATGTAAAACGTTGCTTACACATAACAATATAGCAAGCATGGGAAACAATGTATTTATTGAATTCAGTTCATAAGACTAGAGCTAAGATTATGGTTTAGAAAATTATGGTTTTATTGTTTTTAATTAATTACAAAGTTGTATTAAAGAAAAACTCAAACGACAGAAATGTAAATAATATTAAATTTTCGCTATGTTTTCAAATACATTGATAAAAGTATAATGATTATCAAATTATTCCATTTCTTGCTTAAATTATTCACTTTTCATGTATTTAATTGTTATTTTTGGTTACCTCGATGATATTTGTGTGTTTTTTTTTATTTGTACACTAAGAAGTATCGCAATCCTAATAAAAGATGTTTTTTTGGGTGATTCTTGTATCGAAAAGAACTTCAATGGATTTTTCTACCTTAAAAATAGGACTTCAACTGAAGAAAGAAGGACTCAACGCTACCCGTTATTTAAAAAAAGTATCAGTACCAGCAAGCAAATTAACTATTGAAAATCAATTCCAAAAAATTATATTTAAATGAGAGATGTCGTAAGAAAATACAATTCTTCAAACAAAAATAATAAGTTTTGTGAAAGAGTTTGTGGTTACGTAGTGACCAGGAGAAAAGTATACCTACAAGAACAAAATTGAAGATGATCTTAGAAAGTCTTCATGGACTCGCAAAGGGGATCAGCTTTCGAAATAAATAATAAATAATAATTACATTAAAATTCAAGAATAAATCAAACATTATTTTTAATTTTCATGCATTTTAGAGTCTTAATGATCAAATGCTAGAAAAAGCTCAAAATTCAGTTTGTCTATATTCACATTCACTTTATTCCGTTGTTATTGGTTTTCTACTGAAAAAGATATTCTATTGCTGTTCAGTGGTTTTACTGCACGCACATCACACGAAACACGCTGAACGATTGCGTTTCGTGTTTCTTTTAATACATTCAATAGCGGTTTGTGTAGGAGACGATTTTTCTCCCGACCAAATCCGTAGAAAATCCTCGTGCAGCTGGGTCGTCCCTGTACGCGTACGGCGATATTCGATAAATAATGAAGTAATGGGTTTATTTATGTTTGCTATTGCTTAAATCTAGATTAACTGGGTATAATATTTACCTCGCATACGGACGCGTCCGCATACGGAGGGTTCGATGCGAGGCCAGTGATTAGGTTTGCATGGTGCAGCGATGGTGGTCAGCTGGTGGTGGCAGCAAGCGGGTACTTCGACATCGTAGAGATCGACGGAAGGAACCACTTGGCAGGCTGGCTTTGGTAGGGTATCCACTCGAGAGTTATAGCTGCACACCCGCGTCCAGGCGGCACGTTCGCTCGATGGGCTTTGGTTTATTATTTTCCCTCCCGGCTGCGGCTGACGTAGCGCGGAAAGTGGTGTTATTATAATGCTACCTCAGAGCCAATTGAACTGCCTGTGAAAGGAATATTTATACAAGTCCTTGATGGCTCACGAAGAAAACGAAACCGATAGAGTTTGAGCGTAATGGCATCAAGTGCTATTGGGGAGCGGGTAACGATGCCAGCATAAAGGATCCTGCCGATCCGTATCAGGGAAAAGTAGAGTGCGCACAAGAAAATACTGTGGCTGAAGGACCTCTTCGACGCGAGACACAACGGCACACTCTTTGATTGACTTCCGCATTTGCAGGCGGCGGCAGTAACGCGTATCGATTGCGAAGCAGGCTATAGTTTATGGGAAGAGTGTTGAATTGCATGATGTTTGTACCGTACCGTCCTTAAGCCACACGCTTTCGAGCAAATTTTTTATGATTTTTACCAAAAAACAAAAACTCTTTTCTTTCCCGAGAATGCATTTTTTTTCGAATGGTGGGTTGTATTTGAGAGAATAAAACCATAGCGTTTAAAGTAACACCTGGATCAAGCGTGTGGGCAATTTGGGAGGTTTTGTGCGAGTGTGTGTGTGTGTGCTGATTTTTACACTCATATTTTTCAGCTGTTCTTTGTTGAGCAGTTATTAAGCCAGCGGTGCAGCTTTCATCTCTTTATATCCTCGACTCTTTGTGCACCATCTGCAAGGAGTGCTTTCCATGCAGGAAGGCTCGAATGTAAATGACTTTAACTCACCGCGCGCCCTGTGGTGCATCATTTGTTGCGGTTTTACTTTGCTTGCCTGATTGACAATTATTTTGCCCACAGGGAGCAATTTTAGCAAAAATGGACCATGCACAGTGAAGAAAGTGAGACAAACTTTCTTGCGCAGGTGATAGTGAAAAGGCAGCATTTTTGTTGCTGGTGGTGATTGTTGTTTAAAAGAGATAACAGATGCTGTATCGACATGAATATATTACGGGAAATAGTTCGGATGTGTGCCCGTTTAAAGAGCAGAAGTATATTTTTATATTGTATATATTTATAGGTAATATATTGAGATCTAAATGTAAAATATTGAAAAATAATTTTAAAAAGTCATGAAAACTGTCTTTGATGTTAAAGTTTTGCAACGTTGTTTTTTACAATTTATGGTGGCGAACGTTTATAAAAAATCTTTAAAACTATTTCAATAAGTTGTAACTTGATGGATAGTAAATTACCTAATAAACATATAAAAATGCAAATACTAGTAAAACTGTAGCCGAAGACAACCGAGAGAATAATTGCTAATTGTTCATTATTATGGGTTTGTTGTTTACGGAATTATAATGGGTTTATTGTAAAAGCAATAGGTCACCATAAACTACTTGTATTTTGTTTCACGTGGAACTGCGCTTTAAATTTGCATTGTTTGTTAATCTTGTTTTCATGTTTTCAACTAACACGTTCAAATATTTTTTTTCCTCTGTTTTACTTTTTATTTAAGTATTTCATAGCCTTTTAAATATTGACAAAAATACTCAAACAATCATTTTATGTTTATCCTAGTAATGATATAGTTTCATTCTATGAATGTAACTCGGTTCATAGTCCTCAAAAATATAAACTCTTACGATTGCTTGTTATTTTATGAGTAATTTTTGCTTTCTTTTTATGATTTCAGTTTTGGATCCGATTTTGCCTTCGGAAAGACATGATGAAACGTTTGAGAAATTGATTTCACGCGGCTCGTAAATGGGTGTTTGTATGAATTTACGCTCTCGTATTTTATCGTCTTCGTCTTACGTAAAAGCTTCCGTTTGTGATGAGGTTTGTGTAGTTTGCTGTTTGTTGTCGAGCAGCTCCTTCTTTCGCATCTGCCGGCGCCATTTAGCAATTGGCTCGTGCGTCCGGCTGGAAGCAAAGAATGGGTAAAGTTGTGTTTAATTGCGAATCGTAAAACTGGCTCTGCATCGACTCTTGTCACCTGCGCGATACCGAGGCCTCGAACTTGATGCCGAGTCGTGGAAGTCGCGTTGAGCACAGGTTCACGTTTGCTCGTGGGCCGCGTTCACCTGCATGGGCCGGGTGTCGGTCGGGCGCGGTTTTCGCAATGTGGTCGATGAGTGATAAAAAAAGCGACGAGTTCGTTGTGTTTACCGTCTCGGCCTGCAGTCGACGAGGCTTGCCAACGGTGCGATTATGTTCTTCGATGGCACGCGGCACGCGTTCCAGTGTTGCACCTGCCAGGGCGTAAGTGACACTCACGGGGTTGAAAGAAGTGGCACGAGCCTTAGAGCGTACGCGGAAGAGAGCAGGAAGAAGATTATTTATGTTTCATTTTTGCTTCTTGAACGCTTGTTCCTCAATCGACCGTCGGAAGTCGTGAAGCGGAGCTTGCTATGCAGTGGCTATTTTTGACAGGTGAATCCTTCCAGCAGTTGAGGACAGTAACGCGACGAGGACGGAAGTTGCGGATGCATAGGTGCATCTGCGCGTTCGTTTCCCACGGTTGGAGATAAACACAGGGTTTTGCTGTTTTCGGAGGTAAATGCGAAAATGTGCGTTCTGAAGCAACGTACACCGTCACCGGTCGGTTCATTGGGTGGGTAATTTTGGAAACCCCTCCAATCCATCAAACTCACATGCGCGTTCTGGTGCAGTCTACCGGGTGTGATCAAGCCATCGGGCCATCGGTACTTTGTAATTGCCGGTGAGAGTCATTTCAAATTCGCTGCATGAGAGAGTTACTTTTCGTTTCGTTTTACAAGGTACCCAAACTAAGTTTTATCATGCAAAAAGTGTGAGGCACGTTTGCGGAACGGAACGCAATATCCTTCTCCTGGAGCTGGGAAATCAACGACAAGGAGGGGGACATGTCTTGAACCTCCTTCTAGCAGCAATCCGATGGGAACGTTTGATGGGTCAATTGTCTACCTTCCCGAGAGCCTGTGTTCGTTTTAATCATTAAACATGGAACGGTTTGATGGCAATGCAGAGGTAGCTGGAATTGTTACTCCAATGGATGATAATATTTTACCGAATAAGGTCAATGAGATGATGAAGTGCATTGCAATCGCTTGGTGAATGTGTTGATTAGAATCATGTTATTACCCGTAACGGAGATGTTAATTTCAAAGTGAAATAAATTATAAAAACAAGTGAAAATGGTTTTTAATGCAAGCAAACCCTTAATAAATGTAAGTGCATTCGTTTGTCTTCAATATTTATTGCTCTTTAGTATTTTTGATGAGAAAATTATTCATTCATTTAAATTAAGCATCTTATAATTTAGTGTAGGACACGTTCCAAGCCATGAAGGCATGTACGCAGTAGTCGTATCGCTAAGAAACGCAGAAGGTTTACTGTAAATCGCGTGAGAGAACCCTGTCAAACATAAAATACCAAGGATCACAATTTGTAAGTTAAATGAAAATTTCAAGTACGTAAGTTTTATAAGTTATTGTACGATAAATGAATTTTTGCATAGTTGAAGAGGATCCGATTTTTTTTGTGAAAGAAAAGGGATTTTCAAAACCAAAACAAAAATTCTCTGACAATTACTGAAGCACATAGTAGCATGCAATAATGACAATATAAAAGCTTGCTAGTAATTGAAGTCAATCAATGTAATAAAATGAAAATAAAATAATGAAATAATACAAAAATAACATACAACATACAAAGAAAATAAAAATAAACAAAAATAACCAACAACAACAGATCCTATTGGCATAATTGGAAATATTCAAATGTGTATAAAAATGCAAAAGCAGCATGGATTTTAATGAAATAAATTTTAATATGTAGAAGAAAAGATGTTTATGTTACAGGTTTCGAGACAATAAAAAAAATTCTTTTTTTTGTGCAATTTGAGATTGATTTAAAAAAAAAACATAATTTAACTTTGTCCCAGCAACAGAAGTGTTAACATCATTGGAAATTATTTTTTTCTTCAGCAAAAAAGGGTTTCGGACACCATGACTGGAGTGAATTATCTTTGCATCATTTGGAAATATTTAATTGTTTGAATTACACATGTTTCATAATTTCAATTAGTTTATCACAAATCTACGATTTTACATTGATTGAGTACACTGAAAAGGGAACATTGCACAGCATGCATTAAAGAAAATTCAATAAAAAATCTACCCTATGGTTAATTTTACACAACATTTACAAACTTTTTTTTGGTATCATGAAGAAGATCTGGAACAGCCGAATCGTTGCTCGACACACTTGACCGAAAATGTCAACGTACTCGTTCTGGTGAACCCCAGAAACTAAAGAAACCAGTACGAACCTTTGGTAAAGTAACCCTTGGTAAAGTAAGTAAGATAGAAGGATAGGTGCACCCTCTGTCCTCGTGGCAAATATATTGTTTTAATTATTATTTTCCTTGCTGGTTGGCCCTCTCCGTGATGGCAGCAAAGGTAGTTGTGCATCACTGGTTGATGTGACGTGGCACTTCCTTGTGGTCGGTGCGTTTTGGGTTGCATTTTCGGGGTCTTTCGCTTTTGCTTCTTCAACGCTTCCCCGCGCGTGTGCACGATGCGTCGCATAATAATAATGCATCGGCTTCAGCAACATGCATCATCGGTGTGAGTGCAGGCATTTTTTTACCACCGGTTGACCGGTTTTCTAATTGCTACCGTAAGCAGTGTTTGTAGCTGGAAGGCTGACGTTCATTTCATAATTGCAGGTGGCCGTGATGAACTGTGGTGTGAGTGTGTGCGAGCGTGAGTTTATTTTGGTGTTAGCGTTCATGCAACAGTTTTACCAGCGAGGGTAACCGCTAGCACCAATCCACGTTTTTTGTTATACACAAATGTGTTATACAACGCTATGCTGGTGGTAGCATAGCGAGAGAAAGAGCATAACGTTGAGCAAGCACCGCGCAAGTCACGCAAAGTGGTCGGAGAGGAAAAAGAGCGTTTCCTCCCGAAGACGGTTTTAATTCGTCGGTTTGTCGGTGTCTAAAGGGGTGAAAGGACAAGGAAGCGTAAAGCAGAATAAAAGCAACGGAAAGAAGTGATGTGAACGTGTGTTGAATTTAGTTTTGTATATTTAGGATTTATTTTGTAAAATTATTTTTCACTAAAACAGAATGCCTTTAATGCTGCATATTTACATTTGAAATTTCGACAAAATATGTTTGTTTTTTAATTTATTTAATTTGTTGACTAAAACGAAGTACAAAGGTGCAATTAAACTATTTATATTAGTTTTTTATACATATTAGTTTTTTATGTTAGTTATTTATATCAGTTTCAAAAATATCTCCAGTTTCTAAAGCCTACAAAGAAGGATTCAATGGTATTATCAAATTAGGAAAAAACAAAACTAGGATAAAATGTATAGTTAACAAGAAAAAATAGTTCGCACATTCATCCATAAAGAAAACAGATTCATTTAAGTCTGGAGGACATGAAACTGAAGCATGTATAAACAAAAAGGTCTGGAATCCAAATCCAATCTAATTGACTTCTTTCTGCGCTTCAAGGAAGGTTTATCTCCGAATTAAGCAAACGTATCATGCGTCAGGAAATCGAATGATGTTGGGTTTAATAAGAAAAATGTACATTATATCCTATATTTAAATGATTAAAGATTAACGAGCAATAAAAAACCATAAACATTATTCAACTTACTAGCATAGATGTTTTCTAAGTTGTTCAAACGGGTTGCTCCACGATGAGCTCTTGAAAAACGGAACGTTCTTTTTTGTACACTGTTATCGATCTCATCCATCGGAACATCAACGTTGGTGAGAAAAACAGCATCAGCAACCAGGCACCACCACTAGCATAATAACAAAAGTGATGCTGGTCGCAGACGGTTGTGCGTGCAGCTTGCCGTTTTCCGTTTTTAACTGTTCGCGTGTAACGACGGCGTGTTCGCGTATACTCACCATCGCGTTTTAGTTACAAATCGAATCATGTGCTCAGTATTGTTTATGTTACGATTGTGACCAGGCATTAAACTATTGCGTCAAGTTGAAAAGCGGTGGAAAAGTCATACAATCCATCTGCTAAATTCGTACAGCTAGCTTGACAGGATCGAATTGGATTCAAGCGAGCCACCGTTGGTTCGGCGGAAAAGGATCAGCAGTGCGAGTCTCGGAAACGAGCGAAATTACCGGGAGTGAAATTACCGGGACCTCGGATTAAAACCGATACTATTTGTCGCGAGAAACCGTGCTTGTAAGTAAGTGTGTTTCAGTGCGTGTATATGTGTGTGTGGTGTATTGTGCGTGTGAATTGGGAATAAAAAAACAACGTATGAATAAGGAGTAACGTTCAAGTACAAGTAACCGGGGCTCTATCTGCCACGTTCCATCCAAAAAGTCCGAAAGAAAAGGTCAACTGGTCGCGGTGACTCACCAGTGGTTGACAAAAAACGACAGCGTCCGGCCCACGTCTTCGGACCGGACGGGCTCCGCAAATCGGCAACAGCAGCAGCACAAAGCGAAATGGTGAATAATATGTAGCCTTTTTTCATTTTACTGCTCTCTAACCCATCCAACTAAGCCTGGTCTGATGGTGGAAGATAAAATAGGAGAAAACGCGCGCGAGAGTCTACCCACAGAACGGCGATGAAAAATGGAAAGCAACTAACGTTTTGAGGAACGAAGCAATCGAAAACGAGAGCAACGTCCCCACGGGAGACGTAGTGTGAGTTGCTGTCCAGCAACGAATAAGGAATAGGGGAGAAAGGAAGCATAATGCGGTTCAGGTGCATCAGACTGCATCAGTGCAGGTGGCAGGTGTAGGAAGCAACTGTTTTGTTTTATTGGTGTGTGAGTGTGTGTGTGTGTGTCTGTGCGTGCATTTTTTTTCGTTTGTCCGATTCCAACGCATACAAAGGATATTTCGAACAACTTTTGTGAATGTGGTGGAAGTCCATCTTCTCATGTCGGTTACCACTGCCTAGTAACGTCCAAACGCATCATCTTCCATACGTCAATAACACGGAAGGACGAACAAGTGCTGCAAGAAAAACGGAATCCGAACCACAGTTGCCGTGCCAGTGTGTGGGTAGGTGTTTTTCCCATCGCTTCACGCGGTCACGAGGGCACCGTTGAAGCGAAAAAGTGAGACCAATCCCTTACCCAGTCGTATCGGCGAAGTAGTAAACCCACCGAGGGCGATTTCGGATTTCGGTGGTGCTGCTTCGAACGCAGAGTACACGGGTGCGATACATCGTATCGCAAACGAAATAGTGGATTTTTCCACAGCATCCGAGTCGGGCCGTTTCCACGGAGTGGAAAACCTGTGCTCGGGTGTGTTGCTGTGTGCGTTCGCATACCGTCCGTCCTCCGTGCAGCCGTGTGCGTGTATGTGTGAATCCTCGCGTGCCGGAGTGTGCGTGAGGGCTCCTCCGTTTGTGTTGCTGGGAGAAAAATCCTTACCGAGCCGACCGTAGATAGATCCCCAGCATCCCCAGCGTCGTGTGTTGACGGTTCGGGTCGAGTTTGCCGAACGGTGTGAGCGAACGTCGTCCTGCTGCTCCCGGTTGTACAGTGAGCGAGGCCAGCGTGAGCGGAGTGTGTATGTGTGAACCTGGGGCCGGATAATTCGTGCTCGCGTGATGAGAAAAACGGCTGCGAGTGAGCAGTGAGTGCGTGCGTGCCCGTGTGTGTTCATATGGTAGGTCCGGTGGAAAAACTGAACCTACCCTCCTTCACGCCCTTGAAAATGGGGTTTGGGGCCCCCGTACGGTGGTGTACCAGGGTTTAGGATTTTCCATTCGTGCATGCACGGAGAGGCTAGTGAAAAAGGATGCTGGGACGTGCTGCAGGACCAGCAGCACCAGACAGTGCGTGGCAAACCGTTGCTGCGGCCACCAAGCGCGATGTTCGGTACTACCTACCCAGCCGCATAGTCGCCGACTGCCTTCGCTTAATATATGCTGCCCCGGTGTGGTAACCGCTGCGTTTGACAGCTGGAAACGAAATCCTGTCGATAGTTTCCACGTTTTCCATGGCTTTGTTATCCTTTGCTGCCTGATCGGCTTCGTGTGTATCTGTGTGTGCGAGTGTGTGTTTTTGCTATGTGAAGGATTTTTTCCTTATATTTCAAAGATACGGGTTTCCCATCACCTAACACCCCAGTGACCAATCCGTCCACCGTCCCGGCTCTGTTTGGTTCGGTGTGCGGTGTACGGTTCCAACCATTATCACACCTCCACGCAGGCAGTATGTGACGGTAGGATTCGGCACGATGGATTGCTTAGGGAAGCGTGCAAAGTGAGTGAATTTTCCCCCAGCGACCGCAAATTTCCACTTGTGTTCAATTTGTGCTGGTGACAGTTCCTACACGGCGGCCCATTTTCGTACCGATCAGCGTGACCAAATCTAAATACTGTGCGCAGAGGTGCATGTGCTTTTTCGTGAAGGTATCGAATTACACTATCCCTTCTCCCTTTTGCAAGAAATTTCACCATCCGTTTGCTGCACGTGCGAGCGGGTTTATGAAATGTTCAGTTGTTGTTATGTTAGTGTAAAAATTCAAAGAAAGAAAACGATCCGAAACTTTTCCCGCATCTCCTTTCATCATAGTAACCACCATTATCTTCATCTTTGTCAACAGGAATGAAACAAAAGTGACATGGGAATAGGACGGTGTCGTGTAAAATGAGCTGCAAACAGAAAACCATGGCCGAATGCATCCGAAGCGTGGTGTGTTAGTGTTAATTGTTCGTGTTTGCGGTTTGCAAAGCCGTGTGTGAACGAGTCCTTCGAGCGGCCGCGTGGCAGCGACGCGTAACCGGGCGTTAATTTATAGTGTTACTCGTCAGGATATAGCCAATATTGCTTCTTCCGGTTGTAAACATCGAATTTTTAGATAGGTGAGTACAATGTTCCTCTCCCGTTGGGTCTAAACTATTGTGTGGGATGAACGAAATGATGAACGCAAAATAACGAACATGTTTGTATGTCAGTGCCAAAACGGATTTGCATAAAAATTTAAATAGATTAGAACGGATTTAGGAAAAAGTGCGAAACAGAATTGTGAAACGTAATGAAAAACTTAATAAGTCTACTTTTCAATGCAGGGTGTTGATGATTATGATCAAAATGTTTTTGTACTCCAATCGATTTGTTGGTAGTCAAACATTTTCGGATGCTGCCAGTCAAAACATGCAAACAATTGTTTTTTTATTATCCGTTTCTAAACTTTGTTTGTATAGTTTAAAGTATTCACTTATATTATCATGCAAATGATTATTATTCAAAGGCGTGATTAAGTAAACAAAATTTTCTGCTAATGTAAACGTAACAAATCATTCCGCGCAAGCGGAATATGCATTTTCAGTACTTAAATAATAGTGAAAATTTAACTATGTATTAACCGGTTCCATAGGTATCTTGTAAAGTATGGCTATTATGAGCATATATAAGACCAAATTTGAAAAAAATTATTGGAATTTATTGATAGGCTATGTACATCACCTACAACTTGTTAATTGAAGACAGAAAATTGAAGCAGTGTAGATAATGATGTAAATTAGTGCGTCATCCTATATGAACAAATTTACAGTATTACGGTTTATCGAGCCTTGCTTCCAATGTCTAACTCTGCTGACTGACATTTTTGTTCCAAAGGCAACCTATGATGTGATGTCATCTCGGTGATCATGTTTCCTTATGCTTCAAACACGTTTCATACATTTAATTAGCATCAGTTCAATTCAATACTCAACCTAATGATTGAATGACTGGGCAACGTAAATCATTCTTATCGTGAAAAACGATAACAAATTTACGTTTGGTTAATTATTTTTGTAATAATAATAACTTTTATTGTGAGTTTGGTAAAGCTATAAATATTCATTGGTATAGTTTTGTATAATGTTTTGTTTACTCACCCAAGAAGGAAAACATTGTACCATTGTCAATGTCGAAAACTACCAGCTGTGACAAACGTGATTGTTGTTGGCATTATTGAATATTTGATACTACCGTACCTTTTTATTCAGCCGATGTTGTCGTATTTAAGACTATTGACACTATCAAAATATCGATTTACTGATTTACGACAAGGATAAGTTAAAATTGTGTGTTCTGTGCATTATTTAATTGTTGCTTCACAAAAAGTTGTGTGTTTAAAATGTTGCGCCAAGAAAAAAGCTGAAAATAAGAACCGATACCGATGAACATTATTATTATTTTACTTTCAATTAGTTAAAATTATAAATTTCAAGAAAAGGTTCAGGGCCCGGAGTTCAAATAAAACTTCATATTTTCAATTAAACAAAAATCGCTCACATTTTCCAGTTACACAATTAACTGGAAAATGTGAGCGATTTTTGTTTAATTGAAAATATGAAGGTTTACTAGAACTCATCAACCGCTAGCTAGCCGTGCAGCGGTGTTTTTTTATTGAAGCTTATTTAGAGATTAAGTAAAATATTTTCCACAAACCGTAATTACCACCATTCACGAGTTCATCAATTTTCCGAACCCACCGTTTCATATCGTGTGGCAGCCCGTCGCGGAAGCGCCACTAGCAATGAAAAAAGGATATCCGTCCTCTACGTAGTGAAGGACTGATTGAGGGAGGCGCATGCAAGTTGATTTTGTGCTTCCCCGTTAACTCCTCGTTAGCGAATCGGTAGGCGTGTACTTTCCCGGAAATGATTTATGATAAGCAATGCTAACAATTTACACATCCATACCGGCCAAGTCTTGGAGAATGCTCGGGATTGAACCAAAGGCTGGTGGGATGTACAATATCTTCTTGGGATTTTTTATACTTACCGTACATTATTGTTGGTAACATTATTTTCCTCTCCCGTTGGGAAAGATAAAATTATCCTTCCCGTCGCGCATTTGGCTGTTTTTCGCATTCTCCTTTCAGCGGTGGTGGTTTTGGTCGTACGAAACCATGGTAGACACATTCTTGAGGCCTTGAGCGTGGGCAAGCGGGAGCAAAGTGAATAGATAATAGTAATGAATTTATCAAAAATAATTTTGACATTTCTTCACAGACCTGCCTGGCTTTTCTACGATTCGGCACAGCCACGAGGGTGTCTTTGGGGTAACGACTTCCGAAAAGGGCTTAGAAGCTTCCACTTCCACTGCGCACCGGGTGGTAATTCTGAGAATTGAGAGATCGAGCGTCCAGATGTAGATGGGTAGATCTGCAGAAGTTTGTGTGAAAAAATCGTAACAAATTAGATATAATTCTTATCAATCTAAAGCATCACTTAAACAAGCACCCTCCTCCACCCGTCGCCACAGGGACAGTCGGCAATCAAGCGGTGCTTTGTCCTTCGCACACGAAACGATAAGGCGGATTCGACCCTCCTTGGACACGCCGCACGGAACCATGTTTTCCTTTTCGTTTTCTTTTTTATCTCACCCGAATTGCTCGCACTGAGGGGGCCTCGCGTTCTGTGCGTGTTATTTTTCGTTTTCTTCAACTTGGTCGTATTTGGCTGCCCGCTGGTGTGGGGTGGTGTAGACGGCTTGCTAGGATTCTGCTCTGCTGGAAAATTCCATGTCTTTAGAATAGAAGAACACAGAGCAAAGCGAACGCTGCTGGAGGCCGAACGGTGCGTTAGATAAAGCTGCGTGTGGAGCTGCTCCGCAAAGAAAATAAAAATAAACCTCCACGGTTTGACGCCCCGTGCGGGGAGGGAATTATGATAGGGCAGCGCCGGGGGTAAACTCCTACTTGCAGCACTTTCGTGTGCTCATCGTCATGCTCGTGCATGGGCTTTGCTAGGTGCCGTCGTTCCTCACGCGTTCCGGTTTTGAAATGCGTATTCTATTGCGGTGCATGCTTCTCTGATTAGTCGGTACGACGTGGCTCGTAGTCGTCGTAGCTAATTTTACGCCTGTCTTTTACTTTCTTGGGATAATATTATGCCAAGCGGAAACATTTCTGCGAACAGCGATAGCAGAATTTCCATTCCTGCATGATAATTTCTCCTATTCCGGATGAGTGAGGCGAACGGAAGAAGCAACTCCGACCAGTCGGTTCGAATTATGCGAGCTGCGTGTGGTAAGTAAATTTGACAAATGCGTTGCACAGCCAGTTCCTTTCGCGAGGACATGCGCTTTTTGCATAATACACGCCAGGAATGCGAACAGGGGGAGCAAGTATGGAAAGTACCCGTTGCTTGAAAAAAAAAATGACACTGATAAATTCCACCGGTGTTATTTTTCTAGCTCGTCAGATCCTTATTGAGAGCTTAATTCGTGAATTGAAACCCGTTGATGAGTAGTGGGTCACACAGCAATAGACGCATACGTCTTGCCAACGGAAACACGTCCGAGCCTTACGATGTGATGTCGTGATTGCTGCCCGTAAGCCTACATTCAGAACAATCACAATCGCTTCGGCTATTGAGATGCGGACAAAAATAGTTCTGATTGCCTTCTATTATTCATAGAGCTCGTCGGTTTGAGGTGTACTCATTATCTTTCGATGCTTATGCAGTTGCATGCACCGCCACCGGATTATGCCTGGTCAGTGCCGGCTCAGCGCGGCCGGAATTGTGCCTACAAACAATTGAAAGCAAAGCACTGAAATGGACCGGTCAGCCGACTATGGCTTAATTGGGCAGTGCTGTTATAATAACCATATCTATTTGCTAGTTCCGGACGGCACACTAGCCGCAAGACGATAGAGCTCAGCTGTGCGGGGAGAAAGGTGAAGCTAGTGTGTAAGAAACATGATGTCATTCGAATGTGCCGAGTCTTCTATCTTCCTTGTTGACCCCAAGACGGCGTAAAACACATCTCGAGATTGACTCGTCGCAACCCTCGCTGCCCGCATCGACTCGGTCGAACCCGACACTCCTGCTGTTAAATCATGCTGATAAGGGTTGCTGCTGAATTAATTTTAATTATGTCTCCTTTGCCACCGTCGCCTGTCTCACTTTCGCTCCCGGTGTTAAAATTGGATCTTGGATTAAGCCCTCGGTAGGGAGTGAGGGAGGCAGATCGTACGGCGTTGTGAGTGCAGATGCGCAATAACAATCACCAATGGCTTTGTGTTTGGCACAACACGTAACGATAGCCGGAGCATGAATGCTGGTGAAGATGTAGTGCACGGTATGGCCTAGTTATGCGCGCACTGTTTGCCTACGCACTAGGTATCCCCTAGCTGGGCATCGAATTCGCATGCTTCCGCACCGACACCGTCTAGGTTCGTCATGGAGCTGCTAGAAGGCATCTATTAGAGAGCGAGAACGTTCGTCTGTTTGCGAGCCCAACCGGCTATCTGCACGTAAATCCAGCATGCGAATCAATCAGTGCCTAAACTATCGCCATTTTCTCACTTCATCGATTCAGCGATTAGCCTCACCGTACGTGACGAAGCGCACGGTATGCGGTGCAAAGAAGTGCCGCTAGTGTTTAAGTTTTCACTCGCCTGTGTTGTTTGCGTCCTGCGTCCTGGTGTGTTTCCACTCCGTCAAGGATCAAAAGCTTCCGTGGTGGGATGGCACCCTGTTAGGAGACGGCTTTTGGATGAAAGCCTCGCCTTCGGGGATTGAATTCAATCGGTTGTCACCGGAACGCTTTGATGTGTATGTGTGTTTGTGTGCGGTTTTCTGGGAGAAAATTATGTGGCTCTGGAGTTGGTGGGATGGGAAACATTTATCGAACCACTGAAACTTAGTTGGCTTACCAGCGAACAGGCCGCGAATACGCCGCGAAATCTATCGAAGAAGGCTGTTAGTATTCTAGAATGTTAAGAACACAGTTCATGTTTTTTTTTTGTATTCGATCGAAATGTTGCTCTATAACTAACTAAAGTTTCGCCTTATTTTCATTTCAGGAATACCAAAATGAATCTTCAAATGCTATTGATAAAAATTTTAACACCAATACTAACAGGTAAGTGAGTTGATACCTCAAGCGCTAGTTTATGTGGCAGATTGAGTGGAAAAATATTTTACTTCGTCCCTAGAGACACTGTAGCTTAACAGCTTTCTATTTGTTTTTTTTTTTATTGGCATTTACATCCAAAAATTGTCTTCTAAACAAGTGTAGGTAATATGCGAATAAAATATTGAAAATAGTATGGCAACGCATTTTGTTGTTCGTTACAATTTTTCTCTTTTCGAGTCTAGTGATTTATGACTCACGTACGCATTTGGACATTCGGGCCAAGCACTATTTTTGGTGCAGGATACAGTATACGAACGAAGGGCCCAACTCGACGAGGCGCAATAATTCATGATTAAAATCAAATAAAACTATTTTATTAAATATCCTTTTTTCCATCCCGATCGTTCAGCACTTTGAAGTTGGATGGCTATGGGTTTGTGGTAGGAGGATTTTTTTTTCTTATTGTTTCGCTACTATGTTCCTACCACTTCTTTTATGTCCGTAGCCTAGAGCAAAGGGTTTGAAGTGCATCGTACCGAACTTTGTCGCATTCTGCAATGTGCAGCAGAATGTTGTTCATTCTTTTCGGTCATCATCATGGGAACAGAAGACGGTCGGCAAAGGCGTGAAGGTGGGACGTTTTTCGTCTCACGAGACGTTTTGTTCTCTCCACTGTGCTCGATCAAAGGATCGGTGCGGAGGAAGTGGGCTCAAACCCGATGGTTCGCCATTCGTTCAGTACAGACACTATGGCACCGACATCCAGCGGGATAGGCTGAACCCCTCCCCACTGTCTTGCAGGATGTCGGATGAATGTTCTAGTTTTCTCACACCATTCCGAAGGCGATAAAAGGCGTCGCTCTGCAGGGAATGCTAGGCAATTCGTTGCTAAGGCTAGGTCTTGAAGGGATTCCTCATACCATCACTGCACAAACGCAGAGAAAGTGCTGACGATAGCATACTCGGCCGTAGTGCGAACCGAATGACGCCAGAGAAAAACCGGATGAGCGACAAGAGAGATCGGCTCCGTGAGAGGCCGTTTGCAAAAAGTCACATCGAAATGATGCGAGTTGCCTTTGCCGCTGACAAGACTCGGTGACGCTAGTAGCAGCGGCGGCACGCTCAACGATGCTATCAGTGAAAGAAATCTTGTCTTCGGAATCTTTTATGCTAAGATTTTATTTAAGACTACTATATACATGCACAGACGCTTACACACATCCAAAACGCTGCTCGCACGTGTAGCCTCGTGGTGGGAATTTGAGCTGGAACATAAGGGGTTCTAAGTGCAATGCTCCTTGCTTCATGCGAGCTTTCACAAAGAATACAATCGCATCAATACACTCGCACACACGAATATTATCCACCATCGTCTTTGTGGGACAGCCTGGGGCAGCTATCGATAAACGCATGTGCTACCATGGCACGAAGGCAAACTGAAGACTGAAGGCTCGGCTCACGGTGACATAAATTTTCATCTTGCTCTTGAATTCAATTTCGACATTGTCTTCGCGTCGCTTTCCCTTGCGGCTTCGCGGTGGAGAAGCGGCGTCGGGGTATTATAACCGTCGCCTACAAAGCTACGGAGAGTTAACTTCCAGCGTGAGGGAAGGCTTTGAGGAAACACACGGCAATATATGCCACTAGAGATCGTGATTTTCTCTCGGTGAGCTGGCAAAGACAGTACTTTAAAAACCGTACCACTTGGAAAATCTGTCGTTATTCTTTGCCATCTTGAAAATATAACGTCATCCGTACGGTAGCCATCCATATGGCACCAGAGCAGCAAGCTTTCGAACGCAAATTATGCTACCATTGGCAACAAATCGTTCCTGAACGTGTGTCTGTGTGTCGGCGCGTTTGGCACGGCTCGTTTACTTACGCGCATAATGAGCTCGTTCTCGGTATCGCACGTGTCGTATGCTGGATGCGTTTGATAATAGAATTATGGTACTGGCTTGAGAAGTATTTTATTCCGGACGCTACTGCAAAATGGCAATTGATTAAGACTGGTTTTATTATGCCCAAGAAATCCTTTGATGATTAATCGCTTCGTGCGTGTTTCAATCCTTACACCGTGTTGATAGTTGTTAACTTTTAATTAGTTGATGTTTCTTTGAGTAAGACTGTGAAGTTTTCATTTTATTCTTAGTGGATTAGAATATGGCAAACATGTGGTTGATTTCTTTGTGTACATTTTCTACTCGTTTATTCGTTTAAATTTTTCTATTAAAGACTCTTGACTCTTTTGGTAGCGAGGCTTTTAAAGTGACATTTTACCGACATGGTTACGCTTGAACAGTGCTTGTTTTTCGCTCGCAAGTGAGTTTCGATCGGCAGGAAGCGTAACACAAGCGATTGCAGAAAGCTTTTCCGATTCATCTGAAACTTGATGAATAATTCACACCATATGGCACGGTTGCGACTTACCAGTGAATTTAGGCAACTTTTGGAAGCTCATTGTCAACGTGAATATCGTTAGTTTTACGTGGAATCGACAGCTGGGTGAACACCATTTTCGCGAGATTTCACAACATCGCATCGGAAATCGTAACCACGAATGGAGTATCCTGATTTACGAGATTAGCGACGTCGCTCTATTTGCTGCAATACTTCAGCACGGCAGTTGTAAGAAGTTGCCATCCCTTATCGATCGCAATAATGTTCTGAAATTTATTTTTCTTTCCATGCACGTGTTGTATGGTGATAAGAAATCGTTCCACTACTCAGCACTGGTGTTATCGTGATTGGGCCGTACGGGTTCCAGTACGGTGAAAGTTTGTGTCATTTTGAATGCTAGAAATACAAAAGGCTATATGGAAAGTATCTTGTTTTGTGAGGCTATTTTTACTGGTTGATAACATTTTCGTCTATATCCATGACACCAATCTTCGATTCGTATGAAGAGCGAGGTCAGTTCCCTTGAACGCTCATATTACATCATTGTATTCTCCGAACTTGAGTGATAAGTGATGAGCACAGCGATTAAGTGTTGTTGTTTTTATGTATTCACCAATAGCGTGTATCATTTTGTATATTTTTTATAATTTTTTGAGTAATTTATTTTTATAATTTATTGTGCATTCTTTGGTTGAATGTTCCATAAGAAATATAGTTTAAAAAAAATGTTTGCCGGAACATGACTAAATGTTGATAGAAACAATTTACCCGTTTTGTGTGGTACATAATAGATGAATTTAATTTTGTGTGATTGTTTATCAGTGATATTTACTCAGTGTCATCAAATAAACACCTCCCACATGATTTGCGAAGTATCTCTTTTACCAAATTTCCATAACCATAGCATGTTGATTTGGGTTTCTGTTCGCATATAAACATGTGTGTTTAGTTAGTGTCAATAGACACCGAACCGAACGATATAATAGATCGATTTTGTTGGTAGCTTCATATTGGACGGAAGGATATAAGTCTTGTGAAGAAATTCTTGAATAAACGCTCGTAGTGACGCCAGGGAATGGGATTGTCCATGTGGTCGGACACGTTTTGTTCAGTTCGGGAATTGGTCAAGTGAAAGGCATCATATGGAAAACGAAAAAAGGATATTAGGAATGAAGGGTGAAGCGCCTAAACTAGCAACACCGGATGATGCTATGTATTTGCATATTGATGATAATTTCAATTTGCCATTCTTTTGGCAGAAAAGTGCCAGTCTCCCTGCGGGCCCATGTCCCGTGGATACTTAGGCGCTAATTTAGCATTCCATCTCTCTCTTTGTCTCTTTCTCTCTTTCTCCTTCTCTCTCCTTCTCAAAAACTTCTCTTGCCTCCAACGTGAAGGACTCAGCTTATCATTTGCAAAATGCTGCGCTCATTTAACCGCTTAGCCGCTTTGTCCGCTTTGTCGCTTACAGCCTGACCTTTATTCCTGGCAAGTTCTGCCGAAAAATGACAAGAAAAAAGCGTAAGCGAAAGCACGAGACACGATGCGAGGAATAAAAAGCGTTTCCATGCGCTAGATTGACGTAGATAGCCGCCACTTTTCAGGCCACGTTCGGGCTCCCTTAATTGGCAATGGTGACGCGTGCTGTGCTGCGGCACGCAAAAACTGCTCTCTCTCTCTCTCTCTCTCTCTCTCTCTCTCTCTCTCTGTTTCACTTTCCCTCTCTTTCTCTCTTTTTACCGATTTATCTCTTGATTCGTTTTGCTTCTCTTTTGAAACGATCCCAAATGTCCTTCGCCGATGCGTTTGTGCGAGGAAATAAAATTGCCCATCAAGCGTCGTCCTGGCACCGCGTATCTTTGCTCCAGGAGCTGCCGTCGGTCAAGTTTGCTTCTGGCTCCGTGGTTCCGTGGTTTTTCCCGCATTAGTGGCGCAATTTTCACTTGCTCCGCGTGCCGGATTCTGGAGGATGGGTACGCGGGGACAAGAGGCAGTCATCATCAACCGCATTGATTGACAGCTAGCAAATGAGCGAAGATTAATAGGTTTTTTGGGCTGAGGCCGAAGAGAAGCAGGGTGCAAAATCTTCGCTCGCGCGGTAAGAACCAGCCTGCGGGTGGGGTCGGTATCACAGAATCTGTGCGCTGCGGAACGCACAGAACGGAAGACGTGGTGAAACGTGGCTGGAATAAAGGCGCGGGAAAGCGTCCCGGGAAGCCGAATGTGGACGTGACTCAGGGGGATTTGAAATGGAAGCTTTCGGAAAAACGCGACCCTCGACGGCTCACAAAATGACATCTCGATGCGAACGAGAAGAAGCCGGTTTGGGATGTAGAAAGCCGTCGTCAGGCCACTTTTTCCTTGGGCTCGTCCTTTGCCGCGCGATAACGCGCCATCCGGTCACGGCAGCGGGACGAACGGGGTAGCAGTGAACCTCGCAGGCAGAGACTGGCTTTCCGCTTTTTCCGAAAGTGACGCGAAAACATACAAACACACATACCCGGACGAGCGCACGCATTGCGCCCGAAGGAGAGAAAATCCATCGACCGTCACAACAACCGCAATGCGGTAAAATTTTACAATAATGTTTTGAAAGCATCCGGTCCATCTCGAGGTCGGTCCTTCACTCAAACACGCGGCTGAAGCTGGTGCTGGTACGGCTTATCTGTTCACGGAATCACGAAAACGGAGCTATCTTCGGTAAGGGGTGCCGCCCGCTTGCTCTCCACACCGCCACTGAAGATGTCGATTTCGGGTGGTTGGGCTGGTGGTGATTAGAAAAATGAATGTCGGAAACGGTGACGTGCGTGCGACAGACTCTGACAGACGGGGAAACGCGACAGGAGTGCACGAAGCGCAGAAGACAAGAATGTAAATGTGGGTTCTAGTTGGCTAACGAGGGCGCCTGCTGCCATTGCCATAGTGTGGCAAAAATCGAACAACGATTAATCGCAGGATGAAGTGTTTGGCAGGATGATTTTGAAAGCGATGGAAGTTTGTGGTTTACGGTACGATACTTTGGAATAAATTACTCGGTGGCGGCAGAGGTGGTGGTTGTTCAAATCATCTGCAGAATATTTACACCTCAAGTTAGTTGTCTATTTTCAGCACCGTATTTGTGCTGTTGGAATAAGTTTTGGTTGTGCCTCATTTCCAGCAGTTATTTAACGCTGGAGAGTGGGTTTTTCAATACTACATTTCGGTGAAATGGAACCTCGTATTAATAGGTATACAAATGAATTTTTATATTATTATTATTATTATTATTATTATTAGATATCAATTTGTAATACCATAAATGTTCAACTAACAGAATGAAAGGGATCGGTAGAATTAAAAGCTGTGTGTGGTTGGCAGGAAAATTTGTTGAAAATGCAATTAAAAATTTACGCATTCAGGCTAATTAATAAATCTTCAAGCCTTATAATGTTATCACGGTAGATATATCACTGCTATCTGGGCTGCTAAACCGGCTTCAGTATGCTCCATTCCACTTGCATCTTGGTAGACTCGCTCGAACAGCATGTGGAATGAAGGTCGTAGATGATGTCTCATAAATTATTTCCATATCATTTAAAAATTAACTTCTTTGCACAGTTCTCGAGCAAGGGGTACAGCGATTTCCGAGCTAACAATGTGCTTGTAAGGTACCATATGTTTTGCTACGTAAGAAACATGCAGCGGTTACGTAGCGCTTCGTTTTCTTTTACCCCAGATGTGTTTTTGTGGTATTTTAAGATGTTTTTTTTTGTTATGTGTGAGGGCATGTTTTTTTCCTTGGCTTACGTCTGGTCGTTTCAAATTATAAAACAAAACTCACCGCACACACTCTTCGCTCTTACTATCCCGCTTGCTGCGGGTTTGCCTGTGACCGAGAAGTCCTGTGGCCAACCAATTTTTGGAGTTCCCACGTAGCTCCTCGTTCCAGGAGCACCTGCAGTGACAGGAAGCAAGAGGGAACCAGCAAAAAAAACGGAATAACGCGCATATTGAAAGAAGAGACAGAAGGAATCCTCACAGTTTGAGCGGTAAACGGTAAAACAAGTGGTTGCCAAACATTGCTCGCCCAATGGTGCACCGCATGTTGGTAGCGTCCGTTCCGTATGTGGTCCTTTACCCGGACAAACATTTTTCTCAGCATTTGCCGGTTCTCCCTTTCCTCCCATCTTCGACGCGACGCCACACGCCATCATTGTCCGTGTCCGAATGGGGACGGCTTATTTTTCACTAACGAAGAAGGTTAACCAAGCAAGCGGTATTCGTTCCCGGGTTGTTGCCTTCCGGCAGGAGTGACTTTCCCGGCGGGCAGCAGCCCACATACTGAAGTAATTTGGCTGAAATTTGCGTTTCATTTGCATCTTCCCGGTGGCAGCATGTGTGTTGTTCTCTCGTACAAGCAGCTTAGTTTGTTAAAGTTTCTCCAGGGTAGGGTGGCACGAAAGGCTCGCCAGGGCGCACATGTGGTACCGCTGGTCCGATTGAGATCCAAGTCGATGGTATAAGCGACTCTGCTCGGCGAAGTCTTTATGACTGCAAATGAGCGATACGGGAGTAACGTACCGCAGACGGTCCGCTGCGAGTGGTTCACATGAGGCTTAGAAGTGGTTAGATAGATAAATAGTGGCAACACATAACTGCCGCACAAACATCGATGAAAACCCTTTCGCACCCGATGGCATAACGCTAACAGATGGTAAATTGAGCGAAGGAAAATGTTGTTTTTTTTTCTCTCCAACACTTCCCTGCACACGATCGTCGACAGCCGGATCGAAAAAGCGGAAAAAATTGGTTGATATTATCATCACACTGCAGAGGCGCGATGATGTACGGGATGATGATGATCATTATGTGTGTGTGTTTGTATGCGTATGTGCTGTAGGTTAACGCATTAGGGAAACACGGTTGGCGCATCCGACAGCGATCTATAATTATTAAGATTTATTTCACATAAACAGCACCTAGCCGCGGGGGAGCTCTATCAACTCGCGTGTTCATATGGTCGGTTAATGAGTGTGATATGGCTATTAGCGCAGCACATTTATTTAAGGTAATTATTGACGCGCTTGGAGTTCAATTGGAGCGATTGGCAGTGCGCTTTTAGGATCCATGTTGAGATAGCTCGATATGGTGAAGGAATTTGATATTGCTCCATGTTGAAAAATAAACCTTTAAAACTATTAGGGAACATTTCATTAGAAGTTCTAGGAATACGGTTCCAATGGGTCTGGGTTCCATTGGGTCGGTTGCCATATACTTATTGTTGCTACCTTTTACCTCGCAGCATGGGTGAAAGCAACCAATCCAGCAGATGGTAAAACGCTTCCGGCATGACCATTCCACACAGACAGCATAGCCATATCGTACCGCTTTGCAACACTGTGTTCGACTCAGCATATCGCATTGGTAGAAACGTTTTCACCGGTCCAACGTAGGACATCCTGCATGTATCAAGCCGAGCTTCGAGCACCCGGAGGCCAGCGAGATTACAACAAGACAAGCCTGTCGGTTCTCCCGGGCCCCAACGATGTACAGGACAATGCGTCCAGAACTCTATTCTAATGACAGCCAGTGAGGTCGGCTTTGCGATAGCAGGTTCATCAAGTGAGAATACCGGATCCGTTCGGTCTGCCCACTGGCCATTGTAATTCCACTTCGCTAACGAGCGTGAAAGCCGCGAACAGATGCGAAAGTCTCCAAATAGCGCGCCAAACATGTTTCATGCCTTCGGGGGACAAATGACTGGGCAAATGATTAGTTGCGGTACCAACGCATATGGGAAATAGGCTGGAAAGACGATTCCGTGCTGTTCGGGATGTTCACGTTATTCTAGCTTAAATAAGGTGCTGTAGATTGCTGAACTACATACGCGTAGCCAAACAGCGAATTAATTAATGTATTTTGTAAATACTTTTCATGTTGTACTACTACTGAGGAAAAACATTCAGCAGCACATCATATTTTAACTTGTGTTCACAAAGTATAGATTACAATTCAAAAGAGCTAATTGTATTCCTTTGGGTTGATAATTGTGAATATTATAAACTATTTGTAGTATAAACGCAATTTTAATCGACATTTACACACCAACATAGCTGGTTGATTTCTCCTCATGTGGGAACACAGTTTAGATGGAACAGTTTAGATGGAATCGTTGCATCGGCCTCATCGTGATAATGACTGGAACTGCTACAAGTATTACTTAAATAAACAAAAATAATTTTCCAATAGTTTTTTTAATCTGATATAAAATTCGCTCGTTTTTATTGAGTAGCATCTCAAATAAAACCTTATTCAAAGTGTTTGTGTCCATTGAAAAGTTTGTATCATATTTTTTGCTATCACAAAAGGAACACAATCAAATCACCGCATTGTGAGTACGCGTGACTTTGCTGGCGGCAGAATTTACGACGCATGACGCTAGTAACAAAAGTGAGATTTTCAAACCGATGAGAAGGTCCCCGCCGAAACGTGCCGCTTCGGGAAAGTTGTTTATTTATTTTATATCCCTTCCGATGCATTAAGCGCATCTTAAGAGCTTTCCCTGAGCTGCGAGAAGAAACGAACGATTGGTGTGCTATTAGCGCACCGGGCGACAGATTCGTTCGCTTTTCCGATTTTACGCCCATGCGACTGAAAAGCGAAAGTTTTTCCGCTGTTTTATGTCACCGAGTAGCCGGTCCGGGAGGCCACGTCGCTGGTGACATTTGCCTTGAACATAGTTTTGTTTTTGCGTGATAAACAATTAAAACATTTGTTCCGAAAAAGTTTCGCTCTTCGGAATGGAGTTTCATCGGATTTGTTTGCGATAGCTTCCGGGCAGTTGAGACACTCCAAAGTCTGATTGTTTTTTATTACTGTTTCCAACTTTTTGACTGCCGCATGTTGGGAGGAGACACGTGGCATCCGGGGACGGGTTTTATGTTCGAATTTGGTGATTTTATGGGGCGGCTCGAATTCAAAAACAAAAAAAAACCATTCAGAAAATGTCATTTCGTGCTAAAACACGCTCACAACGGTGTGCCGACTGAAACGAATGAATAAGTGTGCGTGCGTGTGAATCGCTTTCGATCCTGGAGGCGACCGAAGTGAAACAAGTCTTCGATTAAGATAAATTAATTACGATAATGACCGTTTGGCGTCGAGCAGGCGCAGTGACGAAGCACGATGGTTGCGCTGAAGTTGCAGATAAAATGAGCTGATAATGGGTTTGGCGGTAGTAAAAAGTATGACTATATTCGTAGAATTCGTTCTGCATTAAGGTTTTCTTGTTCGTGATTGTGATTTCTCGCCTACAATTAGCTCGTTTCTGAACGGTTGGACACAATGATAACTCGAACCGAGGGTAGGATTCCGATAACTAGAAAGCAATATGTTTCGTTCGGATGCTGAAATATGTCCCGTCCTCGATTCCAGATTCCGATTAACTTGCCACCCTGTTGCATGTTTCCATGTTTTTCGTACGATTTAAAGTATCTGTAAAGGACCTGGTTCGGTTGGCTGAATAGAAGATAAAAGGAGAGAAATTGATTCCTAGCTGGTTTGAGAGGGAAGCAGGGGGAGAATTTAGAACCAGTTCAAGTATCGATCCACCTTTGACGTACCGTTTCTCGGTCAATCGTAAGAAATCGATCCGGCGCACAGTTTCGGTAGGGATCGGAACGGTACTTCAAAGTTATTTTACGATTGGCAAAGAAAAATACTGCTCCATACCCCAGTGACTGCTGTGCGGTTATACTAGTATACATGAAATAGAGTAAAATTGAATTTGATCGCTTTTTTCGTCTTCGGAGACGGGTCAAATGGGAAATCGAAAGAAAACGCGTCTGGAGAACATGGAACTCACCAACGCCCAAATCAATCAATCAATGAAATTGTCCTACGTATGAACAGTCGTCCCATGTGGCATAAAAAGGGGTGTACGGGTCTTCGGATGGGTAGGAAGTATATTCGAAAATATGCCGAGAGCATTATTCTTCTTGATGGAATTATTGATCAGTTCCTTCGCGAAGATACAATTTAGGTATGTTGATGACACGGATAAAAGGTTTACTATTTCATAAAAAAAAGATTTGGTAAAATTCTTAGATCGTTAAACATTTTGAGGGTAAAATGATATAAAGGATTCTGCATCGACATTTATGATATTATTTTTGAATATTTGAGCCGTAAAATATGTATGGTTATGATGTCATAATAAAAAATGAGTTCCGTTAAGAAAACTAAATTATTTTCCAAATTGAAATGAATAATATATTTCTGTGGTAGCAGTTATACGTTTCGTGATTACCATAACTATAGGATTAACATCACATCGACTTACAAACTTAAATTTGTGGTAGTGTTTTTGGTTGCTTCCGTCAAGCCAAAGCGATAATACAAAAAAAATCTAGTGAAACAGTTTACATTACTTATACCCGCTTATGCTTCGCTCTTGTGACGCTATTCGCATCCCAGCATCGTATTGTAATTGTTTCTTAAAATAGAATTGCTTAACGAACCCGACGGGCCTTAATCTTGGGATTAAATCGTTGCCCCAACTGGCAAACACAGCGCTACCACCTGCTTCGGGGTACCCGGGCAAAGTTAGTTTCTGAAGGTTCCGAAAAACACCGGCGACCGTGGAGCGGAAATCCAATTAGAGGTACTGTGCAGCCAGAGAAATCACAACCAAGCCCACCCAAAACAAGCCTGTAGCCGGACGGTCGTAGCCGGACAAACAGTGGCTAGAAGTTCCGGCAAGAAGTCCAGCCAGAAGCGTAGCGTTAGTTGAGCAGAAATTTGCCACTTGCTTTAATGAGTTTGTAATTCCGAATTACTTCCCCGCTGTCCTGCTGGTTGTTCCGCACGATGTGCGTGCTGATTTTGAAAGTTGTCAATCGATGACCGGTCCCCGGGAGTCTTCACGTTCGTGCTGGCTTGCTGCACGAATTGAAAAAAAGAATTTTCTCCTGTGAGAGCTTCAGTTCCTTTCGATGTTAAGTATTATATCATGCTGCTCCGATCTAAAGTGTACGATCTTCATCATCGCACTTTTTGACAGTTGAGCCCGCCAGTTCGGAAACTTCAACAAGACGAAGTATTACGTGCTAATGTTCCCACGACTGCTTGTCAAAAATAGTCACTTTGCCACACCGCAAACGCCTCAAACCGATCCAATCTGGCGGGCAATAATAGCGGGTGGCTTGCTTCAAATGTTGTCACCTTCCAAAAATATATAAACCTCCCTTGGGCGTGAGCGCAATTTCCGCCCAGTGCCTACAGTGCCTGGAAGGGGAAGCGGGCTAAAGTTTATCGTAAATATTACGACTATTGTGGCGTTTTGCCTGCTGCCATCGCAGCTTATCGTTTTTCCACGATCGTGCGGTTCGAGAAAAACTGCCAACGGGGTGGAAAAACATCTTCAGATACCAAGTTGAAACATCCGCGCGGTTGGGCTGAGTGGTAGAAGTCATCGAAGGACCCGTTGATGTCACGTCGGTGACATTGGAAGTCAGCATCGGTTTTTGTGACATTTCCTAAGGAAATGGCCCGGTGTAGGTCTGTGTGTGTGTGTGTTTATATGCGGCTGCTTAAGATGGCTACGATGGAGCGAGAAAAAGTTTTAGTAATACTGAAGGAAAAAACCAAACAAGTAGCAGGGAACAGAGACAGACATACAGGAGTAGAGCCTACGCGTCGTCACGGGGATGCACAATGGTAGAAACAGCTAGAAACGGTTCACAAATGGTGGGAAACTTCAGAAGCCATTTCCTTCCACTTGTCCGCCGCCCAAATCCCGGATAAATGGTGGGAAAAAACGTAACAATTAGCCATAAATTAAATGAAGAAAAATTAAGTCGTTAACGAGGAGGCGCTGACCACGCTCGCGGTGCGAACTCGCGACTAGCTTTTATTCCCGTTTCGCGCCATCGAATTGAAGGAAGTGTGGGGTGGGAAATTGCACTGCCTTGGTTTGCGAGTGGATGTTTCTTTTTTGTTGTTGTTGTTATTTTGTTTAAAACTTCAAATCAAGCTCCTGCGCTGTTACACACGCCGATGAAAAGATTTAACTGAAACCAGAATAAACGACAGGTGGAACTAAAAGTAAGCTTGGTTTCCAACTCAAAACTATTACACTGCGTAGATTGAAGTGGGGAGAAGGGCGGGAACAATCGTCCGTAAGATGTTCTGATCCATCCATCCTCCTCCGCGATGATGGCAAACGCGTCAGTGGAAGTGAATTAAATAAAACAAAAATGATGTTACGCCTCAGGTGCTGGCAGCTGCCGGATCTGCGATGCTTCATTTTCATTTTCCAGTTTTCCCATTCTTTTGTTGCTGTTTGTTTCATCGTTTGTGCAGCCATGCAGAACGAAGCCCTACTGGCCGAGGGAATAAACTACAGAGCTGTGTATTAAAATAAAACACAATTATGAAAATGTTCGCCTCTAGCTACACCCGAGGCTTTCAGTCGGCGCTGGTTTCGGTCGAAAAGTGTATGCAGCGAAATACTCAGCATTTACAATTGTGGGATTCTTGCGGGAAGTTCGGGATCACAGTTATGAGTTTCATATTTCCACACGAATTCTCGCGCGGACAATTTGCCGAACCTGAGTGCAGTTTCATCGGAGTTATCGGAAGGGTCAACTGCTAGACTAGGCCAGTGAGCTCGTGCCGGAGGAAAACTTTGTTCCGACAGGCATACCGCCTGAAACAACGAGCCGTTTACTTAACCTTGCTGCTATATTTTGAGAAGCTTTTTCGGGGAAAATGGTAGTTTCTGGTGACTGGCGAGGTGTGGAAAATTCCGTACTATCATCAGGACGACCTACACACCAGTACTCAGCATACGTCGACCGGAGCCGGTTTCAGGGCACCGGATATCCGATGCAAACAATCTTCAGCATCTTCCGTACGCATGCCTTCGGCATGGCTTTGCCTCATTCGTGCTGGCTCTCTCCTTCTCTCTCCGTCTCTCGATTGTTTATCTTTTGTCTCTGTTTCTCTTACTTTTTCTCTTTCTCTGGGCGTTGCCGAGACGGGAATTTGGTGCAAAGTTTTCACTTGTCGTGTAGTCATCGCTGTCGTGGGCTATGGCCGGGGTACTGCCGTACCGGGAGCTGAAAGCAAAAGTTCATTAATTACGAAACATGCTCCGATTTGCGCTTCCGTCGGAGGCCATCGAGCACAGATTGCCCTTTAATTTACTTTAAAAGCGTACCACCTTCCTCCCCCCACCCCCGTCTCAGCCACCCAACTTTTGCCATTGAAGATGACGCATTTTGGGCAGAGTCTGGTATGTTCCATCTCGTACGACTAGAAGGACTCCTCCATGAAGCATGCGATAAATTCGATACGGAGAAAAGCTTGATCGAGCAGAAGCCTGGGCGCATAGGATGGGTAAAAACTTTTAATACACAGAGCGAGTAGGGAATGGTTGAGTATGAGCGAGGGGTTTTGTAAATGAAAACTCGAAGCCTTCGGTATGCTGACAAGTAATGCGTGTATGGTTTCATGTTTCGCACCGACCCCGAAAGATCGACGACGTTTTCAGCGAGAATGAGCTTTTTACTGTGCTAGACGTTTGAAAAGACGCACGGAAAAGAATGTTGTTTTACTGGGTCAGCTACTTGGAGCATCCACTGCTTGGTTTTCGCTCGCCCGCCCGCCCCTAGCCTTCATCGTTCGACAGACCTAAAGCTTAGCAATTAATCAAAACACGGTCGACGGTCGGGCGCACTGGCACTCGTCGAATGGAAGTAAAATAAATAAATACACACTTTTTCGGGAAAAAATCCCCTCGAGACGCACTCAATGCTCGGTTTTGAAATTCCTGCGTAAGGAAAGACTTCACCGGAACGGGCCTGGCTGGTGGGTGGTTGGGTGGTAGTGGTATGAAGGGGCACACACAATGGCAAACCGCTTCGCCCACGGGCAGGAAAACCGCAGCACTGTAATTGAGTCGACGTGAGAAGAGACTGTCGAGAAGTTTCTCTTGAGGTGCGGGCTGAAATTGCCACGATGAGTGCACTTAAGGGTGGATGTTTTTGTTAATGGCGGAAAATCAACTGTCGGAGCCCAACGATACTGGGGTGCACGGTGCTGCCCCAAACGATGCCATTTAATTATTTGAAAATTTATGAAAAATTTTATCACATACTCGCGTTAAACGTAGCTCGTTGTAGTAGTACTATTTGCATTCCGAAACCGAACTAAAATAAAAACGTGAGAAAAGTTCGAGCTTATCTTAATATTACAATTGGAATTGATTTCAATTTCAATTACATTGGAATTGATTTGATCGATTCTTGCCTTTAGAACATGATAAAACTGAAACACGCAAATGGTTTGAATCGAATTTGTTTTAAATTCGGTCACCTCGCTGATATCGTCCTGATATCGCCTCGCTGATGAGCATTTTAAAAGAAAGTCATTCGATACTGTATTAAGAAGCTTAAGAAGACCAAATAAGATTTATGAAAATGTTTGATAAAATACGAGAATAGTTAATATACAGAAAGAAGGTTATAGAAGAATAAGATGGTAAAGTCAATTTTAGAGGTTTGGATTAATATTTCACTTTATCAAAAGGATATCATTCGTGAGCTATAAGCAATGAAAGAATGAATTATGCTAAAATGAAAGTTGCCATTTTTTTAATGAAAAAAAAATTGCCAACATATTTACCACTAGCTGCAAAAAATCCAAAAAAAATATAAAAAAATCGTCGATGTTGATATTGAAGATCTACAAACTGCTAAGCAATATCACTAGTAATTTTTGAAGAATATTTTTTAAATGTGTAGTTATTTTTTTACTTTTTTGCATTGGTTGAATTTAATGTGTATATAATTTGTGTTATCAGTGCCATAGTTTAGTGCATTATTGCATGTGGTTGGTGTTTGAATTTACAACGGAATACTCGTTATACAGCAGATGTGGAAGGTGCAGGTGATGGTGGTTGGGATTGTCAAGATCCCACGTTCGCCCAAAGTCCTGTTGCCTGTTGTGACGCGCGCACGAATATCCTGCGCGTTAGGGCACGCATTTCGCCTGTCCATCAAATGATGGCATCCCAATCTAATCTGTGAACCATTGCCTCTAGCGCGTACGGTCTTCGTGTTTGAGGCAATCGTTCGGTTTACGTTCGGTCCCGCGGTTACTGTCATCGGCCGTCGCCGAATATTCGTGGTTATGGTGTCGTTTAATTTTGTTGAAATTATTTTATGGTGAGCCCTTCCCTTCCTGATCGTCGATTTTCCATCACAAGCTGTCAGCACGGGGAAGCAATTTTTGGCAAACTTTGCCCTCCGGTGTCGTTGATGGAGACTAGAATCCGGTGGGTGGCGTGTAGGGTGCAAAGTAATAAGCTCAAATAGTCCTCGACCCAGCTGGGGGTGACGCTAACGGGCGGTTGCGAAGCTGTAGCATAAAATTAAAGCTCTGCATCAGTATCCATGCCGTTGTTATTTGGTGGCTTTTTCTTTGTCTGGTATTTCATGGAAATGATATCCAGCGAGCTGATGTTGTTTAGATGTTTATCATTTTCAATCGCAGGGTACTGGGAATTAAATTCGCAGGGAATAAAGTTCTGGTAAACTAGCGAAGATATCATTACAAAAATGGTTAGGTTGATTTCTTCAATTAAATTCAATAAGCACACTACAGTATTGCGTTTTGTGATTGATTTCTGGCCGATCGTTGTTTGGTTACCAAAAAGAAGTACCAAATTAAGAAAAATGCTATAGTAACACTTGAAAAAGTTAGCCGTATATATTCCAAAACAAAAGCAACTGTTGAAGTGAAGAAGTATTTTTGCCCCAAAGCGGTCGTTTGTCAGAAAAGGTACGCCTTTTAATCTAATTGTCTGTCCTTTCTACAGAGCACGAACGAATTTTCAAAGCGAACACCCACTCTGGTGGCCAAATATTGATCGTGTACGCTTCGCGGAAACACGCAACAAGCACGGAATGCAGCATCCATTTATTGTTACCCTCGTCCAGCGCAACAGCAAGCGAGAAAACAAAAGCGAAACGAGTAAAAAGTTTAATCGCATAATGCTTGCCAGGCGCATACAGCACCGGCGCCGAGCCGAGTTTCGTGCAAGAACGTGGCAACGTATCTAATTGAAATCAATTTTCCGGAAGCATATCAGTCACTTCAGCGCCGAGTGCCGTACCATGCCTTGTGCGCATTGCGAGAATTTTCTACCCGCGGTCAACCTACCAAGCGCCTTGTTGAACCGACGGGCCCCATAACAGAAGGGAGAGGCAAGAAGAGATCCGCAACACACGGTTCGGTCGCTTGCGCAAGGTTAGGCTGCCGGTTTCTTTTTTTTTGAGTGTCGTTTTTTTAATATTAGAATTTATGGTACAGTCTGGTCATGGGCAGCATTTTGCCAACTGTCCGGTAGTGTGTCCTCGGGGAAATTTTCTCAAATTGCACCGTAACAGCGAACTAAGTGAGCGTACCGTTTACCCGTGACCCGGGGTTCGCTTGTGTTTCGATATTAAATTGTTGTATCGTGCCGTTTTCTCATCGCAATCGCTTTTCCTTTGCTTTCTTTCACAGGTGAGTAACGACTTCCCATCAGCGACTACACCGTAGGAGGACGGCCGCATAAACCCAAACACAGTGGCACCGGGAGTATAAACTAATCGTTTCGGGCCTGGATCGGTCGTGGCCCACTGTGGATGAGCTGTTACGGTGAAAAATCACTTCAAAATTGCGAAATAATTCAAACTGCGTACGGTACCGGCATCATCCCCAAAAAAGGGAAAAGCCACCATTTGGTCACCCGGAAAATGTGTCTCGGCACGCCGTCAATGTTTGCACTTGCGATGCAAATCGTAAACAGCGTCCCCGGGTGTATGTGTTGTCTCCCCCTGCTGGAGTTGGAGTAGAGTTAGAGCCCTGGGAACCGTAACGTCACCGATGGAAAGCGCCGGTACGGCATTTGATGGATCCATTGCACGGCAGGGGCGGCACCCTTCGCCGCAGCGAACAATGTTTTATGTTGAACTATCACGACACCCGGCACAACCACGCACTGGGTAAAGAGCATGTTTTCCTCCCACCAGTACACCTGACACCGGACGCTTGCTCAACTAAACGTTTCGAGCACCGAAAAGGATGTGGCTATCCTGCCACGAGTGCGAGCATGTTAGCTAACAATTGGAAACACTTGTAAGCTCACACCGTACCATCTCGTGCGCGCGGATGCGAAGAATCGAAAGCGGGACACCGTTTCGAGCCTGCTGCTCCAACCCCCCGCCCCCCCCCCCCCC